>JAVJIF010008185.1:0-229506 GCA_038442645.1 Agave tequilana | reverse complement strand
TAGTTATCCAAAAGCATCTGAAATATCTTTGTTGCTAACTTAGAACTAGGGCTATCATCGCAGCCTTTGAGGCTACGGTGCATACGTACATGCTTATATAAATTCGTAACAACGGATAGCTCATTGGGGATTGGCCTTGGACGCTGATGATATAGCATGTGAAAGTAAATGCTTGTCATTATGACAACCGCTGACGTAGCAGTATAGCACAATCGCACGTTTTTCTCTTCCTCGTCATGAATCTACAAATTACGTCCTCATACCAAATTAGTTCAATTCCAAGATTTAAACAAGTTTACAAAGGGCTTGTTTGGCTGTCGTAATTGGTCGTAATTCGTAAGTCGTAATTGGTAAAGTCTCTTACAGTTATAAATGAGTTACATGCATGTAAGTTTTACGGTGTTTGGTTGATGATATAAAGTTGTAAGTAAGAAAATGTATTGTATTTTACGGTGTTTGATTGTCATAATGTGTAAGTTGTAAGTGAAAAAGTTGACCACAAAATTAACTATTCAGTGATTTAAAAAGTTTTAATATTGCAAATAAATATTAAAAATGCTAAATATTAAAAAAATAATATTAATATAAAAAATAATACAAATTTGCATGATCACAAAATTAACTGTAACTAGGCTGTAAGTGAGTGGTAATTTGTTGCAAGTGAGTGATAGTTGAGCTGCATAAGTCTTTTACTAATTACGGTCCAAACAAACGCCGTAGTTGTAATTGGGTTGTAAGTCATTTACAAATTACGGGCTTTTACGACGAAACAAACAGCCCCAAAATACACAATTACACATTATAAGGGAATATCACTTGCAAACTATACATAACTTGCACTAAGCCCTACAAATCATACCCCAAAATAAATCATCAATATAAGTATAGATTGAGAGACACTATTATAGAAACTAAACAGACAATATATGCATCAATTTCACAATTTGTATCAGTTCATATATTATAATTCATAAGAATCAATGTACCGCATATGTAATAGTTAATAATTATCAAATTATTAATATATAACTATTTTCATCCATCGATTACTCAAATATATAACAATATCCATCAATTATGAAAATTTATAACAATATAAATCTATTCATTTATTATATAATAATATCCATAAGTTCATCAAATATATAACAATATCTATCAATTCATCAAATATATAACGATTCATATGCAACTTTTAAGTTAAATTAATGGACAACTTTCTTATACAAGCACATAAATCATCAAAAAATTGGAATTAATAAAGAAATCACCAAGTTACCTGGCCGTTGGAGAAAAAAGAGAAGAGGAAGAGATACATCAACAACATCAGCAACAACATGGCCACAAATAGATCAGAACCAGCAGTAACACCAACACTCACACCCACTGAAACACTTAACAACACCCAATGAAACCCACAACAACCAGCAACGAAACACACAAACAAGATAGATCAAGACGCACAGTCACAGAGATCAAGACTTTGCTTGATCAAAACCCACAGCCACAGACAGATCAAGACCCACAACTGCAGAGATCAAGACTTTACTTGATCAAACCCCACAGCCGCATAGATGAAGACCAAGATAGATCAAAACACACAGCAACAGATATGAAGATCAAGACAGAAAAACCCACACCAAAGAGATGAAGACCAAACAGGCTCAGTTCACCATAATTGCATTTTCCCATAAAAGCCACATGATCTACCCTTCAATTCAGAGATTTGGGGCAAAATTAGGTCACAAGAAGTCCCGCGGGTGATGAAGAATGAGCAGAATTAAAATGTCATTTTCTCTCAAATTTGAGATAGAATGGGAAAAAGTTGAGAGCACACGGGAGAAGAGAGATAGAAAGGAGAACATGAGAGTAAACCTAACGAATAGAGGGGGGCGGTAAAATTTCTTTTTAATCAGGGTGTCAGAAGTCATAACGTTTATCTCAAATTTGAGAGGAAAACTGACACAGGGAAAATCCCACTTCCAGCCCCTCTCTTTTCTTGCCAAACAAACACAACAATGAGGAAAAGCTCATGGGGAAAAAAACCATTTTCCAAGCATTTTCTTATAAACAAACAAGTCCATAGAGAATAGAAAAAGTGGAAAAAAAAAGAACGTGTGCACAGAGACTCTTTGATGGAGTGGGCCCTTCAGTTAAATCCATCATCAGAAAGTGATCATAGATGTATGTGTACTGTAATGAGGATTAAAGGCCCAAATCAGATGCATTTATGTACCTACCACCGCAGATGATTCTAATTCACGAGCAAGGAGTTTTCTGCCTGATTTTTCTTTTTCTTCTTCTTCGAATCCTATTTCGTTTTTTATTCAATTTCGATAGTATTCTAAAGCACGGTTTCTTTTTCTTAAAAAGTCTACTTCGATCACAAAGTTTAATATTCTTCTAATAAATAGATTAAAGGTTGGTGATAATGGGCTTGAGCCTTTGAAGTTGGGTCAGTACAGACTCTCAGGCCGGTGAGGTTACTAGGCGAAGGCTCAAAACTGTTTGGGCTCAGTTGGTCTTGCACCCGAACCCACCCGGAAACCGTCCGTAAAATAGGCCTTGACCGCCCGCACCTAAAAACATTTACGGGCTTTTGAAATATATAAACTTGCCCAAACCCAAAACCGAACCCACTCGCACCTGAACCTGTCCGAGCTCGACACGTATTTCCCGACAATACTTATACTTCAATACATATCATCCACTCATTTAAAGAATTAACAACTGAGATTATGATAACTTAGGTTTATAACACTGATTTGCTAATTGCTATGGTTAAGTGATGCTCTTCTTTCTCTTTCTTCAGTCTAGGATCAAGCGAGTCTTTAATCACTCGTTATTTTCTCCTTCAATCTCTTTCTTATCTCTCTCGTTCTCGGGCCGCTCTTTTTCTTCTCACTCAATCTCTCATTTTCTCTTGTTCTCAGCCTGCTCGTTCTCTTCTCACTCTATCTCTCTCGATTGTGGAGGAGGAAGAAGATCACGGCTATGAACTCCGATCCTGAACATGTTGAAACCGGCTCGACCTGTCAAAACCCGAACCCAAACCTAAACCTGCCCAACCTGATGTTGGAATAAATTGCAGGATCTATTTAAAATTAAAAATTCAAGAAGGAAGGAAGAAACTTCTCTTGTTTTGATCAAGGCGTGCGGAACACTTTCCGTAAAGAGTAGATCATGCCCCTCTAAGTAAGTATGCAAGGAAGCACAGAAGAGGAAGAAGATAGTTCAGTTGTTTTTTTGAGAGCAAGGATGGAATCTGGATTTGCGCCCCACAACATTAAGGTTTTTCGGATTCGATTGCCCATTTTTCTTTCACTGAGCTCCTCATTGGGATTGTGTGCGTGTGAGCACATTCTAATCTCTAAGTCCATAAAACACATCATGAAAAAGACTTCATATTTAAACACCATAAAGTTCTTTTCCCTATCTAATGTGGGACTAAATGAACTTTACATAATTTTGAAAATACCCTCGGATATTAACAACTCCTGACGGGTTGCATATCGGTCGGGTTTAAATTCTCCGAAAACCCGCCCGATAATTCGAGTTCGGATTTTAATTTGCCCCAAAACCCATCCAACCCGAGCCGTGAACATCCCTACTACCTATGCTTCTAAAGAGAAAAAGGAAACCTCTAATTGCCTCACAATAAACTGACGTAAAGGTCCTGGGGTTTATTGTCTAACTGAAACAGGCTCGAAAAGCTAAAATGCCAGAACAGAGCTTTCAAACAAGCCAGGGTCGATGCTGAGCTGGGGCTGGGCCAAACTTAGCCCTAATTTCAATCCTAAGGCCTAAGAAAAGCCCGACTCCGATCGTATTGATAAGATGAGGGCTCTACTCTTTTAGAGCCTCCTGGTCCAGGCCCATAGGGCCGACTCTACGGGGCCGTTTGTTTCGCGTAAAACTTCGTAATTCGTAAATGACTTATAACCCAGTTGCAACTACGACGTTTGTTTGGACCGTAATTCGTAAAAGACTTACACAACCCAATTACCGCTCACTTGCAACCCAATTACCACTCACTTACAGCCTAATTACAGTTAATTTTGTGGTCATACAATTTTGTATTATTTTTTTATGTTAATATTAAATTTTTTTAATATTTAGCTTTTTTAATATTTATTTGCAATATTAAAACTTTTTAAATCACCAAATAGTTAATTTTGTGATCAACTTTTTCACTTACGACTTACACATTACGACAACCAAACACCGTAAAGCACAATACACTTTTTCACTTACATTTTATATTACCAACCAAACACCATAAAGCTTACATACATGTAACTCATTTACAAATGTAAAAGACTTTACCAATTACAACTTACGAATTACGGCCAATTACGACAACCAAACAGGCCCGTAGCAAGTCTTTAACGATACTTTGGACTAATTAAAATCTTATTCAGTCCGCCACTACACAACCCAATCTTCTCAAAGTCCGTTCTAGATTCTGCACACCCTAGAGCCTATGTTTTTTTGTACTTTTAGTACGCAAAAAAACGGTTTCAACTTTTAAGCCTACTGTTGGATAAGATTTTTATCCAATACTATATAAGAAGTTTGATATATTCATTGTATTTTTAAGAATCTAAGTGGATCAAAATCTTAATCTTACAAAATGCGGACTGCAAGCCATACCCACAATTTAGGACGTTAAAATTTTAATTTTTGTTATATCATACTGTTATATGATTATAAATGATTCAAAGATAAAATTAATAAAATATCTATATTCGGAGTTGCGCGCAGGCCCCACCGACGAATTATGACAGGAGGTCGATCGCTATCCGACCGCCTGATTTTATTTCCATCTCCCCATTCTCACTTCTACATGACAGCCGATGTGGGACTAAATCCCCAATCCTCCCAACTCATCCAATCAACAGAAACCGAGCCACAGCTCAAGTCTGTGCAGGTCTCCCAATGTGCTAAGCTAAAAAAGGAAGAAAGTAGAGTTCCATTTATTAATGAGTTGCATTTGCGTAGCCATTTTCTAGGTTGCTTTGCACCAAAAATTCAACCCAACAACTCTTTGTTGGCCGAGAGCAAATTATAGATGATCGCAACATTGTCCCCTCACGCGCGCGCGCACACAAACAAAATTATCCCATTAAAAACGTTCATTTCTCCAATGTTTTTTTTCCTTGGAGTAATCCAACAAGAACACATCAATTTAAGACCACCTTCTTTGTGCTGTAAGCATTTGGGGATGGCTTTGTTCATTAGGAATCATGTAATGTAAATTGTTCAAATAGTTTAATTCAAAGAATGTCAAAATGCGCACCAGGTGTTTGTGTGTATGCCTAACTTAATTAATGTTAAAGCTCACCAGAAGAAAGTAGCCTTTAGAGGGTTCATTGAGGAGTGCAATCAGACACAAGTAAGTTCCATATAAACATCTTAGTCTTTATGCAATATCATTACATTGGTATCGACATTATTGGGAAACATTCAAATGCAACTGTATGTTTGATTGCAGTATATTTAGAATGTTGTTGATTTTGACTGTCACTATAATCATTTGTTCTATAAATATCTGACTTTCGGTCTTCTTGTTAATTGAATAAAACAATGTTGGTATGGAGACTATGAAATGTTTGCAAATATCCCATTCTGGTCCATTCCTCCATTGAACCTGCTCATCCCCACAGAACTTGGATCTACGAGCGCGGCCAAGGCTGCAACTAGACCAGCATTCCCGGCTATGGTAGCCTCTGTGTATTTTGGCTGATCTCGTCGATCAATAAACTTGTCGTCCATAGTTGGTCCAGCTACCATGGCTCCAAGCAAAACATTTGGGTTCGGGTCCTTTGATTCCTTCCATTTCTCACCATCTGAGCAGCTGTAATGCTTTCCGTCCCATGGGATCGATGCAGCTCTATGGTGGACCTGTTTCGGGTAATGATCTCCAAACCAACTACGTAACTCATCTTCATAGGGTTGTCACCTAATATGTAATTCACCTGCATAAAAGGAGTGAGCATGAAAAGCTAAGTTTTGTGCATGAATTGGTTGATTTCTAGTTTATGAGATTAGCGTCCTCTTTGCATTATTTCTTGGGTTCGTACTTGCCTGTCTATGTGCAAAGGTTTCTAACATCTGTGGTGAAAATGTGTTGGTGCCGCAACTCCTACCAGGGACCTGAAGGATGTTAAGGTAGTCACTGTAGAGCTTACTGAGGAAAGCAGCTGTTGCGGGAAATTGGAGTCGTGCAGTGATGTTAAACGCCGATGCAAGGATCAATCCACCTGCGCAAGATCAAAGGTCACTCTCATGTAATATATCCATTATTCGTGCTTTTCGAGAAAATATATAGAGTTCTTGATTCATTTATTTTTATCTCATGAATGTTGCATCCTGACATGGAGATGGGGATATTCTAAACAGTAGATTTTTTTTAATTTCTATGTATTCTACATTGTTTATGTACAGTATGTATCATATATTTTGATGATTATTATGGATTTCAATAAAACCGCCCAAACATGTCAGTTATCATCCATAAAATTCACACTTACCCGGTGTCACAGTTTGTAGCATACCCAGCCATTTGGGTGGAGTTAAGTAAGAACACATGATTTCATTAGTCATTTCTGTGCACTGCTTCAGCGTTTCTTCATGTGGATAGCCAGGATCATGGAGATATCTTAGCCTTGTCAGCAAAATCTGAGTATCATTGATTTTAAGTCCATTAGACTCAACACTACAACAATCCACTAGGACAGAAAGATTTGTGAAGGTTGCTTACTGCATTGGCTGCTATTTTGTTATTCCAATCAAAAACTCTGTTGTCCAGTGCCTTGTCATTCAAGGCAAGCTGAAAGGTGTCAGTTGCATACTGAAGACGAGAAAAATCTCCTGTGGCGAAGAACAACCATGTCGATCCCCAAGCCAGTTCATCTAAATAGCTAGTGGAGTTGTAGAAGCCACTTGCTTCGCCTCCACATTCTTTGTTTGAAGAGTAGGTTCCATGGTTTTTATTGTTCTTTGCTGAGTCAAACAATCCTTGAGCAGCCCGAATCAGTTGGTTGGAGTAGGCCTTATTTTGGTTGAAGACTAAGGATGCTGCTGCTAGTGCTGCTGCAATTTCGCCAGCAAGATCAGCGGCAGAGGTTCCACAGGTGGATACTGGTCTTTCATAGGTCATGTCTTCGGCCTCTGCCAGCAGGTTGCGTCGTTATCTGTGGCATTGTTGTCTGCACTTCCAACCTGAACTTATAGTTAGTTTTGTGCAGAGGGAGTAATATCTGTAGAAAATTAGAATGTACTCTACTATCTTGTTTCATAAAAATTAAGTTTGAAGTAAACCGCTCGAAGAATTTTGATCAAAATTTCTGGACATCTTTGGTGCAAATTTTCAGTCAGACTAGCACTAACCAAGTTCAGACTATAGAAAAGGTTGATGTATTGCTTCAGAGTGAAAATTTGAGAAATAGATGCACTTTCGTGCCCCTTCAAGAATTCAAAATCCAATCTTTATATTCATACTTCCTGTAAAATGCATATTGATTCCTGTTTGACACTTCTTGTAAACTTGATCACATATCTTATTTTTTCTAAGCAACATGAACTTGATCACATATCTTATTTTTTCTAAGCACATGCGTAAACTGAATGTTTACTCGATCTATTAGATTCTATAATTAAAGTTATTTTTTATAGAAATGAAATTTAGAATATGGACGTTTGTATGTGAAATATGCATAGATACACAAATTATCAGGTAGATAATCATGTTTTCTTTTGAGGTAAAGGTGGATGTCCTACCTCTTTCCTTGAAGGTGGAAGAAAATTTCTTTTTTTTCCCACCCTTCATTTTTCATTTTTTATGCCCACATTTCTTGAACTTGTGACATCTTCCATCTTGCTCCCAATTGTATTTAAATATAGTACATGTGTATGTTACAAATCATCCTTTAGGGAAAAAAGTTAAACTTTGGTTCTGACTTTCAAGAACAAGACTTTAATGTTAAAAGAAACTAAAAAATAATTCCTCATTTTAATAGTTGGTTTTGACATTTCAATTTTAAAACACATAATGAATTAAAAATCATTTCAGTGACCAATAAAAATTTGAGAGAAGAGGATGATAACTAAAACATAGAGGATTATGTTGGTGAGTCATATGATATGATAGGCCCATATATTGATTATTATACAAAGTAGGAAGGTATTAATTAAAGGACAATGACAACTTGAAAAATAAAAAATAAAAAATAAAAAAGATTACAAACATGGGGGGCAACTCTTGTTAGTTAATTCATTTACCTGAGAAAATACCAAATCTGGTTTGGACTTTGAATCTGAAGAAGGAACAAAGAGCTTCAAAAGATAATCACTTCCCCACTTGATAATGTCCATAACATGATCAAGCTGACCCATTGCCTCATATTTCTGCCGATACTCAATCACACTCCAACTCAATAGAGTGATGGTGTGCGCAGTAGGAAAACTGAACTTGATGTTGTTGCCAGAATCATAGAAACCACCAACGAGACTAGCATTGTTCTGTCTCGGGTCGACATCCTTCAACCCCGAATCCCCTCGAAACTTAACAGGGTTGTTCTTTGGAAGAACCCGGCTGCAATATCAACCATATGGTTAAGACTTAAGTGTCATAAAAACGAAGTTTATACCAAATGAAAGCATGTATGTATGTTACATTTTTGTGCGTCGAAGAAGGAAAGAGCATGGTCTAGTGCGAGAGGAAGCTTGCTCGAAGGCCCACGATCACCGTGCTTACGTGTCAGCAATACTGATAACGTAACTGCGGCGATTGTGAGTAGAAGCAAGGCGCCGGTGATGTAGATGAAGCGCTTGAAACGGGCCTTATCGGGTATTGTAAGGTGGAAACTGTATGACTTAGAGTATTTTGAAAGGGTGTGGTCATAGGATGTCGTTGTGGGAAATATCCCACCGTAGTTGATCTCTATGGAGTTCCACCGGCTCGCCGAGGGAAGCAGGCGGCCGGTCTCAGGGATGGCGTGGACGAAGAGCTCAGAGGATTCTGACATGTTTGATGATTTTTTTCGATGATAATACGGTGCCAAAGAACATGGAAGAAGGTGAGAGAGGCCTGCATAGTATTTGTATGGGAGGAGCAGGAGGTTACAAGAGTTTCCATGAGTTTGTTATGAGTTGTGAGGATGAGGTTGGGGTGTTCGATGGAATCTAGGGGTCATTCGGTTAGTACAAAGATGCGTTTTGGTGTCATGTAAGCAGTGCCTACTGAAGAAAGTAAATACCAGCTCGCCTTTTGGTCCAAGCGAAAAAGTCCATCATGGCTTCTTATTTTATATAGAACTGTAAATGATACCTGAAACCCTGAAGAGCTTAAAGTTTTGGATCACAAAATTAAACCCAAAGACCTATTGGATCGGATTTGGATATGATCTATTTTGAACCAAAACGAAGAGCTAATCAGAAATTTGTTTATATGAGAACAGACACAATTTGTGTGAATGATCATTTGTACTTGCAACAATATTGGTATGAACATAAGATTTTGACAATTTTCGTATAATAAGAAAGCTATTTCAACCCAAACCCGACTGTGAATCCGTTTTCCTTATTGGATGTCGTTTTGGATACTACATGAACTAAGATCCAATTCTGACCTGATTACATCTCTAATTTTGGATAAGCTGCATAGGTTGCAGTCCATCAAACTTCCTTGATGGTAACTGGAAAGACAGTGCCAAGAGGTAATTGATGGACAGAGATAAAGAGGTTGGCATCAAGGTGAGCAGAGAGAGAGAGAGAGAGAGATGGAAGGTTTGGACATTATTGAATGGGAATGTAAAAATGTCTGATTCCAAATGGCATGACACATGATGCTAGATGAGATCACAGAAATAGACACTGAAGTTGGAGAAAGTATTTAAAGACCATAGGGAGCAACCCATTCATGATTCAGTGGTAAAACCTTGATAAGTTGTAAAAAGTGTCAGATTCAAGTCTCAGCTATCGCAAAATATGTGATTAGATGCCCTCGCAAGTAAAGAAAAGACTAGCGGATTGAGATCCTTTCTTTTTACCACAAGAACTTGTTATCCGTTCTGAATATGGGGAAAAAAATAACTTCCTCTCTTTATGTTGATTTGAGACATGTCTTGAGCTCATGACTTCTTTATATTCTCGGGAAAAAGGTGATCCATCCATCAGGCTTCCTCAGATCTTAAGTAATCAATCTCAAGAAGTTAATTATTTGCCTTTGCATTTACTGATAGGCTAAATTTTGCATGGTGATGCCTCGATCCTATTGTTCTGCTTGGTTCGCTCCATTTTGATTCTATTAACACTTTATACCTTACTAAAATTCCTGCCACTACATGCCACTACACAAATTCAATTTTTTCAAGTCATTGAACAGTTTCGTGCACACAAATGGAACCAATACATTCATCTTAATAAATCAAAGTCAATTCAAGCATATGTATATACAAGTAGCAATCAGTGACATATCCATCAGATGAAAGGCACAACTCAAGTCCAAACGATATAGCTAGATAACTGGAAGCAAGGCTGGGGCATTCGGTGAGAGGATCGTCGAATATGGTGATATTGCCGAAATTGGAGACTGTTGCATTGGATGGATTGGGGAAGACTTTCACGGTAGTCTGGTCGGGCCGGTGATGATGTTGTGCATGTAGAGGTGCGAGTGCTATGCGAGGCCGCGGCCGGGGAGCAGAGAATGAGTAAGGAGATGATGATGATGGAGGTGAGGAGAATGGGCATGTTTGAGTTTAGAAGATAGCTAGATCTGTTAGCAATAATAAGTAAATTTTGATAGAATTTTTTAGGTCTTTACAGAGGACTGAACAGACAAGAAGGGAGGAAAATAAAGGAAAAATTAGCTGTTGATGCCTTGCTTTAGATCAGTGGTGTCTTGAACTATGGCTAGCTCTATGTGCACGCAAACGCAATATCTTTTTCTTAATTGAAAAGTTTATCTTCTTTTTTCTTTTCTTTTCTTTTCTTTTTTTTCCCTTCTGTGTAGAGTGTGGAGCACATGACTTCCTTAGGTCTCATTGAAGAGATTAATTTTAATGAGAAATTATAAAACTTTCAAAGGAAACATACAGGCTTAAAAGTTTGCTGCAATATAGCATATGTGAACTGGGTTATAACTTGAATGACATGTGAACTGAGTTATAGCATTTTTGTTATGAAATATAGCATATCTGTAGCAACAATAGCATATTAATATTTATATTGGTCTTAGTGCAATTTCTCTTATGATTTGTACACAAACATTTTATTTTTGGGATAAAAGTGCACCAAAAATTGAATTTTGGTACAACTAAAGAGATATATTAGATATAGTTTCATATATTTTTAACAGCGATAACCTGGCTGAATGTCCCAATGCTTTATTATACAAACAACAAACATATAAACTGAAGACAAATGTGAGAACAAGATGAACACATCAGTGATGCAGGACATAAACATCAAGCTCCAAAATGGCATCCCCAGAAGTGACATTGTACCAGTATGTCTTCATGAGAGCATACCCTCTGGCGAGCCGGAACCGCCCGGTCCCTCCAACAGCCGGCAGCTCCCTGACCGGCGACAATATGGCGTCCCTCGAAACCACGGCCAGAGTGCTCCCATTGTGCTTCCCCTCCGTGAACACAAGGGTCATGGTCAGTAGCAATGCGGGCTCGCTTAGTGAAGCAACTGCGTAGAATCCCTGCGCACGGCCAACAATCTTCGTCCTCAGGTTCGGGCCTTCAGTGAGCAGATCGTCGATCATGGTCATGTGTCCGAATTTTATGTCCGCAGCATTGCCTGAACTGGGGATGATTTTGATGGCCGTTGCGTTGGGGCCGCTGACAGTGTCATGCATGAAGAAGTGCAAGTGTGTCTTTCTCTCTTTGTGAGAGTTCGTCGTTGAGATGAATACAGAGAAGAGGAAGATGATAAAGAAGAAGAAAGCGAATGGCGACCGAACGAGGGAGGCCATGATTGCAGCAAGAAGGTGAGCATTGCTTTCACGGTTTCATGCTTTGCTTCCCTCTTTATAAAGGGGCTAGCCATGGCCAGCTTCAACAAACTTTGACAAAAGAAGTAGATGCTTGATGACTTTGCCCACAAATGCTAGAGTGCGTTTTGGTGAAGGCACAAGATATAGGATCAGTTTATTATGCATATTGTCTTATTTTTCACATTCCAATTTGAGGATTGCACTTCATTAGGCATATGCATTGAGCCTAATTTTGTTGAATTTAGAACTTTTGTGTGCAGTGATTTTGGTAATTGGTTGTGTTGCTGTAGAAATAGAATGTAATGAATTTTGACAATAGACTCTCAAAAAAAAAAAATGTATTTGACAAAAGAAGGGATGGGTTCAGCCGACCCAAAGACTTTGGGATGAAATGCAAGGTTTCTATTTAGTTCTAGAATGAATGGCTGAGTGATACATATGTTTGTCAAGTTCGATTGCATATTTTCTTTTCTGCGCACTAGAAGCGCCTATTGTTAACTATTCGCAGCTCAATGGATTGAATCGAAATCAATAAAGTAAGAAAAAATATAAATGAAATCAAGGACAATGGAGATAAAATATAATCGCTTAATGTACTAGATTTTGTTTACATATTTTTCAATAGAAGTAATGATTATACTGTGAGGTAAACACCCTGAACGGTTTCAGTAATAAAAACTTAACGAAATATTTTCTAAAAAGAAAAATATAAATTTGTATAGAATACACATACATAATTTGATCCTTCAAAAGAAGAAAAAAAACGAAGCTTCCAAAACTCCCTCAGAAGTCCTAGCTTCTCCCCTTCACCGTATTTGCGACGTATGCAGCTAAGACACAAATCTGAGCAACTTGTCACCGGAAACCCCACCATTGAAGTCGTGGCATTTTCCCTTATCGCAATTTCGACATCTGCATCGCAGAACTGACCATTCATTGTGCGGCCATAATCAACATGGTGTATGCAGCTCTAATCCAGTCATCATGTGATCGGATCCCTGACCACCTAAAGCGTGGCATGTCCCCGCTACCGCACTTGCGGCGCAAACCCGACCACCTCCAGCTGGTCACTCCTGTTCAAATCACTCTCCCTGACACTTGCCAGAATCTGAGAACTCTGCCAGAAACTCCCTCTCTCTCGTCGGCCCTTGCACAGATATGAGAGCTCTGCAAAAACCCCTTAGTATGTTCTCGATCGGTGCTGCTGCTGCACCACCACGTGCTACTGCACGGCCACTACGTGCTGCAGCACGTAAAGCTGCTCGCTCTGGTTCTTGTGAAGTTGAACATTGCGCCGCGTCGGAACAGGGCCCACCGAGAAGCATGCTGGCTGTTTGGGGCCATGGTTGACGCGACGAGGAGGTCGCGGTCGCAATGCCGCACGTCGATCTCCCGCTCGAGCTTGGGCATGTCGATGGGTGACCAAATCTGGCCGGATCCGGCCCCTCTTGGCCTGATCCAGTACCGGAAGTCATGCTGGTTGTTGGGCCGGGGGTCGACGACGACGAGGAGGATGCCGCTCGGCGATCTCCCGCTTGTGCTCTGGTGCTTCAATGGGTGGCCAGATCCGGCACCAGAAGGTATGCTGGCTGTCGGGCCCGTGGTCGACGGCGATGAGGAGGTCACGGTCGCGGCGTCGCTCGTCGGTCTCCCGCTTGAGCTCGGGCGCATAGATGGGTGCCTGATCCGGTCCCCTTTGACCGTCTTGGTCGGATCCGGCCCCTTGTCCCGATTTGGCCGCATCTAAGGGTTCACGGCTGGATCCAGCCTTCTCTTTGCCGGTGACTACCAATAAGCACAGAAAAATTCAAAAGAAAAGGAAGATGGAGAGAAGAGAGAGAGAGAGAGAGAGAGAGAGAGAGAGGGGACTCTTAAGTTGGGATTCTCCCTATTTATTTATTCCAGTGGGCGGCTGTCAAAATAAATAGGGATCGAAATCCAGCCGGTGAACCATTATAAGTAGGAGTTTGATCTGATCAATACCCTGCAACAAAGTTTATAAGTTTGGATTAAAGAAGAAAACAATTTTTATTTACCGGAAAACAATTTCTTAGCATATTAAAAGCCACTGTCGAATATTTGACATGGTCTTAGTTCCGTTTTAAATAAACCTTGATTTTGATGGATCAGCAATGGTAGAGAGGGACTAGGTTCTGAATTGATAAATAGCTTTCGAATATCTCTTTAAGAAGCCTCTTCCCCTGAGCTTTTTTCTTTGGCCCATGATCTTGCTGGACCGGTTGCTTCTCACAAGACGGTTGGTGGTTGAAACATCAAGGTGCCGGATTTGAGTCTTTGGCAATCTCTCTGCCAAGATGAAGGAGTTAATGCAGCTCCTGCCGAGGAATTTGAGTTGGACATGGGGAACCAGGACCGCCCTTGTTTGGTTTTGAGATTCAAAAAGGGCTTTATTCGATTAGGAGTGCTTATTGATGGCTGAACGACGGTGATAGTCGTTGTCTGTTTGCCAAGATCATTTGGCCATTAAGGCGTCGCTAAAGAGTAGGGCTTTACTCTAGTTGGTCGTCAATGGAGCGATCGCCAATGAGTCTATTGATCATCTCTTCCTTAGCTGCCCATTTAATATCCTTATTTGAGAACATTTGGTGCAACTTATGAATCTCTCTCTTTGGTAACTTCCTCTCCCCCACAAGTCTTTTTTGGACTCCTTGGAGAGGTGGTTCTATTGACAAACAGGAAAGAGAGGATTGAGATTTTTCGACGGGGCCTTCTTTTTGGAGAATTTGGAGAGAACGTAATAATTAATTTTTTAATAATTTGATCAGATCTCTTGATCAAACGTTTCATGTCTGCTCTTTTTTTTTTATTTCTGACTGGAGCAATCTCATTTCAAGTAGGTCAAGAGAGAGGGTTAGGCGGAGACTGGATCAACTCTTGATGGGTGACAGTTTAGATAGGTTTCTTTCAACATTTTTCATTAAAGACTTTTTAATAAAGTGCGGGGAATCTAGTTCTCCGTTTTTTCTTTAAAAAAAATATTAAAAAATAAAAAATTGCAAGCAAGTCTGTATAAAAACCAGTAGCTAATATTCCCATATATTTCACTCACAACACCAAAAAATGGCAACTCCATCTTCCACCTTCATTCCCTTTCATCTCCATCATCATCATCGCCGTCGCCGCTGCGATCTCTGAGAAGAAGGCCCACCTGCACTTCTACATGCACGACATCGTCTCTGGGCCCAATCCAACGGCCATAAAGGTAGTCCCCAATCCGGTCAACGCCTCGCTCTTCACGTTCGGCGTCATCACTGCCGTCGACGACCCGCTGACGGAGGGCCCGAGCCCGACGTCGAAGCTCATGGGTGGGGCCCAGGGCCTGTACTCTCACGCGTCACTGCAGGGCGCGAGCTTGTAGTTCACGCTGAACTTTGTGTTCGTCGAGGGGAAGTACAACGGGAGCACGCTCGCCGTGGTGGGGAGGGACGACGTCTCCGAGGCGGTTAGGGAGCTGCCGGTGGTCGGTGGGACCGGCCGGTTCCGATTGGCCCGAGGGTATGCGCTCCTGAAGACCCACGTGGTCGACCTCAGCTCCGGCGATGCCATTTTGGAGCTTGATGTTTATATCATGCAATATTAGGATAATGATACTGTGATACAACTTACTTTCATGTAATAAGTGAAATGATCAAGGTGTTTGGTCTGTACCTTTTTCTTTTATCATGATATTTCACAGCTCTTTTTTTTATAGAGGTAATTGGGATTTTTCAGGTCTTGGTTTGAAACAAGAGTTAGCTCGGAGTAAAAAGTTGACACCATACAAATTGTTATTTCGAGCAATAGTTATATTTTATTTGTCAATTAACTAGTGTAAATAGCTAATCGTTGCAAAACAGCAAATTTTAACAATAATTAAATTTGAGATCACTTTGCCTCCTTATTTTTTTGGGAGCAAATACAAGACTTAATCATTTAATCCTCTCTCTCTCTCACTCTCTCTCTCTCTCTCTCTCTCTCTCTCGTTGGGTTATCATGAGTCGTGGTGTCAAGGGTAAACCTAAGATTTTTTTTTTTTTTTTTTTTTAAAGAAAAGTTTTATACACTTTGCCCTTTCTTATTTTTTGGCTCGGTTGGATCCTTCATGTGAAAGGAACAATGTGATGACTCTTCGCGTTGTATGGGTCCATTACAGGTCATAGACGGTCTGAAGAGGGAGGGAGAAAAGAATACAGGATATATGATAGAGTCTACAAAATGTGATTTTTTTTCCTCTCTCGCTTTAGATTGCCCATCAGTTGTAATAGACGGCCCACAACGCGAAATACCATAACCTGATCTTTCGTGCTTTGGAACCAACCCGAACCCCTTATTTTTGGGGACAAATGTATAACTTCTACCATAGTTTTGAACCTTAGTGTAAAAGCGAACCTCAAATATTTTTAATATATTTTTAAACACCCTTGACGCCTTTTGGATGAGTCCTTTGCTACTAACCCTTTCAACTCTTCTTTTGAACTTGCGAAGCACACCCCAATATATGAAACTAATTTGAAAATTTGATTTTTTGACTTATTCGTTTTAAAAATAATTCTTTGTTACTATATTAATAGGTAAATGTATAATTTATAATGTACTTTTAAAAAGAATTTATTTGGGAATATTATTATACAAATGATTAATTGATTTGATACCTTAAATGTAAGTACATCTTTTAAATCTCAAGTCAACCCATTCATATAATGACATAACGTTTTAACAAATAATAATAGGATCATTTAGAAAAATCATAAGGTTGGGTAAATTAAGCCTTCAAGAATAAAATTAGAATATATATTTTTTAATTGCAATTTATAAATAAATTGGTGTCACAATGACAATGAAACAACTTTTGTTTTCTCTCCTCTTTTTTTTTTTTCGCCAAGAACCCTGAAACAACCTCTTCTTCCTCAATAAATTCCATAAATTATATGAAGACTTTTTATAGCTAGAGTTTTCTTTTTGCTTCCTTTTCCTTTATTCTTTTTATATTCTAGTGGATGGCTGTGAAAATAAATAGGGAAGGAAACCCAGCTGGTGAACCATACTAATAGGAGGTTGATCGATCAATTCCTTGCAACAATTTAATATGTTTTTTATTAGAAAATATTATTTCTTTTAATGAAAAAATTGCTTAAGCTATTAAAAGGGTATTAAAAGGAGTATTTAACACAAGCTCTATGCCTCTTTGTTAAAATAAAAGAAATTTTTTTTCAAGAACTGAACCCTTCATAGAGAATTGGCTCATTTAATAATAGATAGCAGAAATAATGTGAATCCAATTAGTATGTAAGATAAAGAATAAATATGAAGGCTCAGATAAAAAGGCCTTTAAATTTTTCATCTTGATCCTTTCCCTAGCATAAAAAAGGAAATAGCAGTTTTTTAAACTAAATTTATTTTAAGATATGCTTATAAATTTTCAGATAGCAGTGTACAAATCTTCAAATTCAGTTTTGTGAATTATAGTTTATTAAGTTTATATTATATTTGGATATAAACTGGAATTAGTTCAAACCATATTTTTTTTCATTTCCATATTTTCGTGTTCTGACTGGATCTTTCTAACTACAATTTAAATTTAACTTTTGGAAATAGCTAACAACAATTTATTAAACTGCGAATAAGAGTAAAAAAAAAAAAAAAAAAAAAAACTCTCATATTGATAGTTAGAGTTAAGACTGTAAGAAAACTTAACCTAAATCTACAGTCAAACAAACATTAAAAAGAAGTTCTCTAGATTAGCTCCGAAGTCTTCTAAATTTCTGTGGTGAATAAAACTCTGTCACAAGCAACTGGACGTCTCTTATCGATCATCTAGCATACATAAAGAAAAACGCATTTCAAGTTAGGAGCACCGATGTGATGCTGGTATAAGGCCCCCGAGCGTGAGACTTAATAGACAGTAAGGAGAAGCATTGACAGAGGAAAACTTTCAGCGTAGTGGTAGTAGACCGGTAAAAAAAAAAATGCCAGAGGATCAGGAAAGCCCCCTCTCGTTAGAGAATGAGATGCATTTATACCTGACAGAGGCGGTGGAGTGGATGTAGATAGATGCAAATCTTTCAGCATTCGGTTTGAATATGTTGATCCTTATAACCACGAAGACCATATCTAGGTAGTTATGATTGGTGTGCTGAAAGGATGATTTGTTGTTATCTTCATCTGCATGCTAAGTTGTAAGGCGGCTTTGGATGAGGAAGAAGATAGAGTCGCGTAACAGATTTCGCGACTCAATGGAATTCACTCGGATCTATCCGTGGTGATGGATAAGATCGTCATGTGGTGGGGCATTCAGTACAAAGTCGAGTTGGATCCGGGTAGTTGTATGACTTAAGACTCTCTGGGACGATAGATTTCCTCGGAAGGCAGTATGACATCAGAGTTGCAGTTGAGTATTGTCGTCGAATTAAGGATGGTTGAGATTCTGAAATGAGGACCCGAAGAGCTTCTCATGTTTCTTTTATTGGACATATGTTATGATCCTGACAAAGATCAAATTTTAACCACTACAATTTTCTAGCATAAGAATGGTTCTCTAAATTATTCATCCTAATGTTAAAACCTTAGACTTCTCCCAACTCAAAAAAAAAAAAAAAGGGAAAAAAAAAAAAGAAAAATCCCCCGATAACAACTTGAGATTACTCTGACATGAGACTCATAATCAGACTTCCATATTCTATTTACACTTGCACAAGCGCAGTGCAGCTGGGCACCCCTCAAGTCTTCATAAAAACCAGTAGCTTGGCAGCTAACACTTCACACTCCTCAGTCCTCACAATGGCCTCTCTTCAACTACACAATCTCTCACCCATCTTCAACCTTCATCCTCCTCATCTCCATCACCACCATCGCAGTCGGCGCGATCTCTACCGAAAAGTTCAGCTTCAAAATTCCAGAAAAAAACCCATCTGCACTTCTACACGCACGACATATAATCTAATCAGGGGGCCAAATCCAACAGCCATAAAAGTGGTCTCCATCCCCACCAACGCCTCCCTCTCCACGTTCGGCGTCATCACAGCCATCGCCGACCCGCCGACCGAGGTGCCGGCCCAGACGTCCGAGCTCCTGGGACGGGCCCAGCGCCCGTACTCTTATCACTGCAGGGGAGAGCCTGCTTTGGACTCTGAACTTTGCGTACGTAGAGGAGAAGTACAACGGGAGCACGCTCGCCGTGGTGGCGAGGGACGATGTTTTCGAGGAGGCGAGGGAGCTGCCGAGCCCGGCCGGTTTCGGTTGGCCCGGCGGTGCGCGCTGTTGAAAGACCGAGTGGGCGGGCGGGGGCGATGCTATTTTTGGAGGTTGATGTTTATGTAATGCATTACTAGTTGGTGAGAGAACTGTTTGGTTACTTGTAGTTGTAGGCATTATCTTGTGTGTTTGTGTATGTACACATACAGTCATGAGTTTAATTAAAACAAATCTAAGAGAAGAAAATTTACCTAATTAACATTCTCAAATTTGCATCTTGTTGGTTGAGAAATAGTTTATATAGGAAAGTTCAACAAAATTGAAGTGATATATACCTTTATGATCTTTCTATAATTTTTAAACTATAGTAGTTCAATCAATAATTAATTTCCAATTTATGAAAAAAATACTTTTTTTTCTGAGAGTAAAAAAAAAAAAACTATAAGATGACTGGTGTAGTTTGAACTGCATGTAGTATCAACTATAATAAAATAAACAATTAAATAATATCTATATAGTTGAAACTAAAATGAGCAACAAATCAAGTAAATGAGACTACTTTTTTTCCACGTTCAAAAAAAAAAAACCGGTTCATTAATAGAACTTGTTGCAAGATTAGAACATCTCAGCTCTTTATTGAAGATAAATCATCTATTTATATAATAATGAACGGTCTTGATTAAAGAAGTGAACTGTCCGTTGACTTAATTCTCATATCTGGTGTGGTCTTTTCACTTCGTGCAAAGGCCCAGGCCCCACCCGGTCAGCACGTCGCAATTCTTTGGGGGTGGGTCCCACAGATAACAGCTGTCCTTGTCTGAAACAGTAGCTGTTTGCTATTCAGAGCAAAACAGCAAACTGCTATTCAAACTTGTGAGCCCCCTTTCCCAAGTTCCCATCACAAGCAAGTGCTTTTTACCAATTCAACAACAGCCCCCACTCTCTTCTCCCAAAATCACCAAATTTTTTGAAGAGGAGCGAGCGGCTGACATGGCAACCTCCAGTGAAAATAACAACGGTAAAAGATCTGCATTCCTCTCTTTTTCTATTTTTTCCCCCACATTTTTTCATCTGGGTATGAATTAAAATCAAGCTATAGCTGTGCCCATGTCATGGATTTCCATTTTTGTTGAATATTGTGGCATTGATTTTGGGCATGTTCTTTTGGTATTGGTATGATTGAATTCTTCGATTTTGCTTAACTCTGTCTCAGTTGCTGATTGATGAAAGATTTCTGTATTAGAGATGTGCGCCATGCAATTGAAGCATCATTTTTGTTTATTCTCATTGCTTGGTGGCAACTCATTGAGTTGAAACTTGAAATAAATTGCTAGCTATAAAATTGGTGTGTAGGAAATCCAATCTAACTGGCATTTTGAGTTCACGCAAACCAGAAAACACCCAATATTCTCTTAGGCACAATGTAAGCCTTATGCCCAAATCGAAACATATTCATCTTGAAGGGCCAGAATATGAAGATGCAAATGTCTGATATAATTAAGTCATTGCACATGTTTAACTGATTGTTTATCAGTTCAGCCTATATGTGGTCATTGTTGCACGTATCGAAGATATATGCTGGAAGTATGAAACTAGAAGTAGAAGACACTTTGTGATTACTGAAGATCTTCTGTGCCACATATGTGACTTATAAAGTTATTCAACTTAGGATACTCCAAGAGGATACAAATAAGTAGCACAAATAGAATACCTTACTAAAGAAGCTTAACAGCCATGAAACATGTGCATGTGTGGTTGCTTAATTTGTTCACCTTAGAGAAAGCTTAAAATGCTCAGAATTGTTCAGAATTGCCTAAATGGTTCATTATCTACTATATCCAGGTAAGCCCATGATGTGTTTTATGAAGGAGGTTCATTGACGCAAACTGGGAAGCGAACGACTCCGGCTAGATCTCGTTCTAGCACCCACGAATCCGGAAAGGATCTTTCAGATAGGGAACTCGAATCCTCGAGCACATCACTCGAATCCACGAGGAAAAGATAGCAACTCGAATCCACGAGCAATTGGAGAGATAAACTCAAATTTATTAATCAAAAGCTAATACAAAAAACAAAGGATACAATGGCCTTTTATAGGCTTACAAAAAGAGTTCTAATCTATCTAGAAAATCTACATAAACTACAAATCAAATAAAAGAAAAAACAAAGTCAATTAGAATCCAAATCAGACCCAAAAACTAAATCCTAAATAGAAATGGATATGTTACACGCAGATTAGTCGACTTATGCTTAGGATTAGTCGACTAATGGTGTCAACTAGATGACTTATACTTTTGATTAGTCGACTACTTTGTAAACTCCAACTCTCTGTTAAATTGATTAGTCAACTTATGCGCAAAGTTAGCCGGCTTATGATTTTAGTAAGTCGACTACTCTGTGACTCCAACTCTTTGTTGGATGAACTAGTCGACTAATTTGAAGGGTCAGTCGACTGGCCTGGCTTTTCTTGCTGCCATCTGTTTTGATTTATCAACCACTGGACATTGAGTGCTTGGCTTCCTACATCATTCATTGCTACTTCAATCTCACTCTTTTTTTTAGTGTATTCTGGATCTAAAAGTATCATGACGAGCTCACAAAGTGAAAGAAGACAAGTAGAATGAAGAATGAAAGTATTTTGAAGGAGTTAATCATTTGTGAAATAAAATACTGAAGTTATCATCTTAGCATTCCGAGTCAATTGATCTTATAAATATTTTCCGTCATTACCTCTTTGGTCATATGTCATGTCATCTCTTCATAGCAAGTTTTTTCCGCGTGAGTTTTAGTAATTTATAGGATCTCAAACTTGCTGGTCTTTTGTTATCAATTTCTAGTTTCTATGGAGAGACACGATGACTGATCTCTTTTTATTTCTTAGTTTACGGCCTGCTTGTCCGTGTCCTGTACAAACCATGCCTTATGACATTTATCACTTTCTAGAGGTCAGAACTGCTCAAGTCTTGAATTCTTAAAATTTCATATAGAGTATCCTATGCAGAGAGTTTTGAGTTCTTGAAATATCTTTTCTCTCTTTTTTTAATTAAGATTTTGCTTCTCGAGTTCTATGTAAAATTTATATCTTTTTTGTTCTGTATACTTCTTTCATATATGAAACCGAGATAGTTACCTTTCAGAAAATTATAACGATATAGGGGATATCTATACTTCATTTTTCTGAAGGTGGGAGAAAAGCTAAAACTAATTATTGATCCAAACAATTTCCTATCTGGTTCTTACACACACAAGCAAAAGTGAAATTCAGAACTAGGCAAACAAATTATATATCAAAATAAAAAAGGTTTACGAAGTTATGGATGCAGTTGTTATTATGGACATGTTTGAGTTGATTGATTGGGTAATATGCTTGGAACTGCTTCAAACCGTAACAGGTAGCCTTTCCTCTTGGGTCCAAACTTATTTAACCAGCTAACCCATCTACCAGTTGGATTAAACTCATCTGTCTAAATCCTTCATCACACTCACATACTATTGGATCTGTGACACCCTTTTAGTTTTAGCAGTTATTTCTTAAATCGTCTTGAAAAATTGACGGATAAAAGGATCTGTATCCAGGTAAGAACTTCAAACAGTATATTCAAGTTATCTCAGTTTTACATAAACAGCATATTTATGCCCGAATATCAATCATGTTGTCCATAAACTTCACTTCTCTACTGTCTACCCTTTTACTTTTTTTTTTTTTTCTTTTTATTCTCTTTGTGGAAGTTCTAAATGTTACTTTGCTCTTTTAAATTTTAGTTTCTACCCTTTATGCTGGTGCTGCCAATGTGTTGGCTGAAATGCCCTTTCAGAATGTATCATTTGACATTCCAGGGTGAACTGTCATCATATTAAAGGAGCGAGCTGTATGGGACTCTTCGATCTTCTACATGTTTCAGTGTTTGTCTCAGAGCAGGCTGATTAGCATCTCTCTGTATCTTCTTTAATAGATTACATACCTTTACTCTGGAAGGATGGCGATAGACAACTTACTTGAGTTACTAATTTTATTTACTTATATGTGGTTAAATCATTTTCTGTCCTACAACCTCATGTTAATAATGCATGTGGCCTTTTCAGATGACTGATTATTGATGGGAACCCAGTCTTTAATCTTGAAAATCACTTATCCTAGTGTAAGTAGTGAACTTCATACTAACAAAAGGAGCTCAAAGGACTGTGTAACACTCATCTTTTGTATTTGTAGAATGCAGACGTTCTAAGATAATAACAAGACAAGCAGCCAAATTATTAGAGAGCTCTGGAGTTCCCAACTCAAGTCTTTTTGTCTCCATTCCTCAGCACAGACAACCAAAGACGCCTATCAATGGCACCACGACCAACGCCAACATTGGCATCGACACCAATATCAACTTCCATCTTCAGAATAAGCTAGACACCAAGATGTTTGAGTTTTACTTAGAGTTAGTCCCGCATTCACTAAATATAGTAATATAAGATGCTGATTCTATGCCCATCTTTCTGAAGTATGTCTTCTCTTGTTCCAATAGGGATTTATGGAGCAGGATTTCTGAGGAAAAGAGGATGTCTTATACATATCTTGATTGTTTATGGTTTTCGTTGTACAAGGGTGGGTCAACAAAAACTAAGGTGCTTCAATGGATTAAGAAGAAGCATATCTTTTTAAGAAAATATATCTTTGTTCCCATAATTTGCTGGTGGGTATTATCTTTTCCTTTAAACACGATATTTGATTTTAGTGGGACTAGTAATGCAGTTGATCTCTTTCTACATTGATAGGAGACATTGGAGCCTTCTTATCTTATGCCACTTTGGAGAGAAGAGAAAATCAAAGACAAACCAACCATGCATCTTGCTTTTGGACTCACTCCAAAAGTTGGATCCGAAAAGGCTGGAGCCGCACGTAAGAAGGTCTGGTATTGTTTCCCTCTTTTGCTTTTTCTTTTAAACAAGACATAACCTGATGGATTGATTATTGGATACAGATTCGTGCTTGACATATATAGATCAGAGGGAAGGAAAGAGACGGATCAGTTCATATCTAAAATCCCTCTTCTAATTCCTAAGGTGGCAACATCTTAACTACATCTTCTAGAATATAATGTATTTATTCCTTGATTTCTAAATTATGGGTAATGGATGTTCTCTTTACAGGTTCCACAGCAGAGAAGTGGTGAGGAATGTGGCATCTTTGTTCTTTATTTTATATACCTATTTCTCCAGAGTGCACCTGATAATTTCTCCCACGAGGGCTACTCGGACTTTGTAAGTTTTTTATTTCTGATTATGGGTACCCCACCATCCAAGCTTATCTCATCAAAATGAGTCAGGCATTGCATGGAAGGTCTCACACCCCAAGTGATGAGTAATAACAATCCTGTATCGATTGTGTGTTAGCCCGTTAGGAAGGTGTCTGGTTATAACAGTTCAAAGTGGCGAATTAAGTGTAGCTAGCTTTATTAGGAACACACCACGATAAACGCCCCATAATGAATCATGCTTGTGTATGTAGGGAGAGAGGAGATAAAAGCTTGATGGAAGAGTTTTTTAACTCATAGGAAGAGATAGTGCAGAGATCGGAGTCCAAAAGGAGTGAGAACGCAGTCATATTAGCCAGAACAGAGGCCGGTCGACCGCCCGGTCGACCAACATGCATGGTGTGCACAACAGCAGTTCGGTCGACTGGGCAGTTGACCGAACGGTCGACCGACTGACAAGAGCCATGTTTCTGTTGGGGTTCGGTCGACCGAAGGAAGGGCGGGTCGACCGAAGGACGGATCTGCTAGTTCTATTGGGATTCGGGCTCCGTTTCTGATCCAGAGTCTGATCCAATTGTGATTTTCTATAACTCTAGTACTCTCTGACTATAAATTAAGTGGTATAGCCCCCATGAATTGTAACTTAAAACTTATAATTGATTATTGAATCAATTAGATCTCTCTTACCCCGAGCACGTAGGCAAATTATCGAACCTCGTTAAATATTGTGTTTAAGCTTTCTCTCTTGTTTAATTGTTCTTTTCTTTTGGGTACTTCTACGGTGTATCTCTCTCTATTGCTTGTGAATTCCTCATTGGTTGTTGCCTGGCGTGCAACAAGTAGTATCAGAGCATCCCAGGTTCATCGTGGGATCGTGTGTCGATTCCAAGAGCATTGGTGGCTGTTTGGCGGAGATTGTGTGTCGATCTCGGAGCAGCGTTGAGACTGTTTGTGGATCGTGTGTCGATCTCAGAACAGCGTTTGGATTGCTCAAGGAATCAAATTTGGTGGAGTAGATCGTTTCTGAAACTCTCCGAGGATTTCACTTTGAGGTAAAAATTCTATCTTTATCTAGTTTTTTGATCTAACTCCGTTTGTATTCCACATTATTTGAGAAATCTATTGAGAAAATGGCTAGAGATAATACATCTACGGTGAAAATCATGAATCCACATCCATTGAAGATTGATGTGGTGAAGTTTGATAGCAAGAACAATTTTGGGATGTGGAGATGTGAGGTGATGGATTCATTGACGACATCAAATCTGGAAGACATTCTACGGTTGGAGAAAAAGCCCGAGGCTACTTCTAAATAGGATTGGAAAAAGATGGATCGAACGGCTGTGGTCTAATAAGGTCTTATTTGACACAAGACATCAAGTATCATGTGTTATATGAAACATCTGCAAGATAATTGTGAGAGATCCTCGAAAAGAAATATCTGACAAAAAGCAACGCAGTTGTTGAAGATCCTGGAAAAGAAATATCTGACAAAAAGCATCGAGTTGCGTTTGCAATAGAAAAGGAGGTTTTATTGCTTTCAGTTAAAGAAATGACTCTCCATTGATAAACACATGAATAACTACATCAAGCTTCTTACAGACTTAGTTAATGTGGATGTGAAGATCAAAGAAGATAAGACGTTGATTCTACTGAATTCTCTTCCTGACGAAGAGTATGAGACTTTCACGTTAACTTTGATCAATGGTAAACAAACACTTAACTCCAGTAATGTGTCTACTGCTTTTGTAAATTATGAAGTAAGGAGGCATGACAAGCTGTCTTCTTCTGAGGGTACATCAACAGAGGCGTTGGCGATAAGAGGCAGGAGTTCCAATCAAAAGGGCAAAAGTGATCGTGAGAGATTAAAGTCCAGATCAGGTTTCAGAGATCTGAAGAAGAACCAATGCGCCTTCTGCAAAGAGGTAGGGCGCTGAAAGATTGATTGACCAAAGGCCAAGAGTAAGAAGGAGTCGAAGATCGAGGCAAATCTCGCACAGGTGGTCAGTACTCAAGCCAGTACTTCACAGACAGGTGGATCGGACTCAGACTCATCGGTATTCTCTTTCTCCGTTATTACTCCTATTGTTGGTTACTCAGGAGACTCTGAGTGGATGTTAGATATTGAAGTTACCTATCATGTATGCCCAAACAGTGATTGATTTTCTAATTTTGAGAAGCTAGATGATATTCTGTTATCATGGGTGATGATCCCCATGTAACATGGAAGGAATAAGTACAGTTCAGATTAAGATGTTTGATGAGATGGTGCGGGAATTGAAGGAAGTGTGGTACATACCTCAACTTAAAAGGAATCTTATCTTAGTTGGTGCTTTGAAAATATTAGTTCTTGAGGTATCTATAAGAGATAGTGTTCTCAAGATGACTAAAGGCTCAATGGTGATGTTGAAGGGCGTACGCCGAAATAATCTCTACCACTTGAAGGGTAGTATAGTTACATGTCAAGTTTCTATAGATTCAGATGATGATTCAATCAGGCTGTGACATATGAGACTCAGACATACAGGAGAAAAGTCTTTGCAAGCTCTTGCAAAGTAAGGTCTGTTGAAAGGTGTTAGAACCTGCAAATTGAAATTTTGTGAACATTGTATCATCGGAAAGAAGACTAAAGTGAAATTCGACACAACGACTCACTGCACCAAGGGGATTCTGGATTATGTTCACACTGATATTTGGGGACCTACCAAGACGGTATCTATTGGAGGTAACCACTACTTTGTGACTTTTATAGATGATTATTCTAGGTGATGTTGCGTATATACCATGAAGCACAAAGGAGAAGTCCTAGATTTGTTTGTGGAGTGAAGAAGAATATGGAGAAAAGCACGAGAAGGAATATCAAGGTGCTCCGGTCAGATAACAGAGATGAGTATAAGAGTGATCCTTTGCTAAAGCTATGTCGTGATGAGAGCATAGAAAGACACTTCATAGTAAGGGAAACACCGCAACAAAATGGAGTAGTTGAAAGGATGAACATGACCTTGCTAGAGAAGATCCAATGTATGTTATCCAATGCGGATTATCAAAAAATTTTTAGACTGAGGCTTTGGCATATGCTTGCTATCTCGTTAACAGGTTGTCTTCATCTGCGATAGGAGATAAAACTCCTCTGCAAGTTTGGTCAGAAAAAACTGCTCAGGATTATGATTCGCTAAGGGTATTTCGGTGTCCAACTTATTACCATGTTAAGGAAGACAAGTTAGACCAAGAGAGAAGAAAGGTGTGTTCGTAGGATTCAAGAAAGGAGTAAAAGGCTGCAACATTTGAGATCCTAAGGACAAGAAGTTTATCCTCAACAGAGATGTTACGTTTGATGAAGCTTCAATGTTGAAGCCTACAATCTCTCATCATGTGGAGATTGAGAAGACCAAAGGGATATCGCAGCAGGTGGAGAGTGATGCTACTTCACCGTCTTTAAAAAGATCAGTATCAGTGGAGATCATACCCACGGTGACACATGGTAGTGATCATGTAGCCGATCAGGGTACTGGTGATGATAAGGATCAAGGACAGGCTATGAGTGATGTCTATGAATCTATTACAGTTAAAAGAACCAAAAGAAATTCACGTAAGCCTAGTTGGCTCACTACAGATATGATTGTGCCTTATGCTCTCCCAGTCATTGAAGAGGCAATCCTGTCTACATATAGGGAAGTTGAAATCAGTTCAGAGTCCAATATGTGGAAGGATGTCATGATAAAAGAGATGAGTTCTCTATACAAGAACGACACTTGGGAACTGACAGAGTTACCCAAGGGAAAGAACGCAACTGGCTGTAAGTAGGTATGTGCAAAGAAATAAGGATCTCTCAAAGATGATATTGTACGCTGTAAAGCCAGATTGGTAGCTAAAGGCTACGTACAGCGAGAAGGCATTGTCTACAACGAGGTATTCTCACATGTTGTAAAACACTCGTC
This sequence comes from Agave tequilana, assembly GCA_038442645.1. Taxonomy (NCBI): domain Eukaryota; kingdom Viridiplantae; phylum Streptophyta; class Magnoliopsida; order Asparagales; family Asparagaceae; genus Agave; species Agave tequilana. Next base: position 201,130 of record JAVJIF010008185.1, on the reverse strand, counting down.
GATTCGGATTTTGCTGGCGCTGGTAGCACAGTATGAGTTGGAACTTGACCAGCTCGATGTGAAGATCGACTTTCTCCATGGCGATCTTGAAGAGGAGATCTATATGTCTTAGCCGATGAGGTTCAAAACTGCAGGAAATGAGAATATGGTATGCAAGCTGAGGAATTGTATGGATTAAAATAGTCTCCTAAGCAGTGGTACAAGCGTTTCGACAGCACGTAGCCCTTATGACCCATGTGTGTATTACAAAGCTACCCAATAGAGAATACATATATCTACTGTTATATGTAGACGATATGCTCATCGCTTCTAAGAGAAAATTCGCAATATATAAATTAAAGAAAGACTTGTCTTTGAGTTCGAGATGAAGAATCTTAGTGAAGCGAAGAAGGTACTAGGTATGAAGATTGAGCGAGGACGAAGGAGTAGTGAGGTTAGTTTGACACAAAAGGGGTATTTACAGAAGGTACTTCAGGGGTTCAACATCAACGGTGCAAAAAAATCTATAAGTACACCATTGGCTCCTCATTTCAAGTTAAAACCATTATGTCTCTTACTACTGTTGAAGAACGTGAGTACATGACTCGCCTGTCTATGCTAACATAGTTGGTAGTTTAATGTATGCAATGGTGTGTACAAGGTCTGATTTGTCATAAGCTGTCTCGATGATTAGCAGATACATGCATGATCCCGATAGGGGTCATTGAGAGCAGTAAAGTAGGTTTTACGGTACATCAATGGTATCATGGACGTTGGTTTAGTATTCGAGAAGGATTCTACGGGTAAGTAGGAGTGTGTCGGATATGTTGCTTCTGACTATGCAGGAGACCTCGACAAACGCCGGTGTACAACATGATATGTGTTTACATTGTCCCAAGTACCGGTGAGTTGGCGCTCTATTCTACAGTTTACCGTTGCATTATCTACTACAGAATCTGAGTACATGGCCATGACAGAGACTATGAAAGAGGCAATATAGCTTCAAGGGTTGCTTGATGACTTGGGAATTGATCAAGATCTATTGAAAATCAACTGTGATAGCATGAGTGTTATCTATTTGGCAAAGAACCAGGTGTATCATGCAAGGACAAAACACATTGACGTCAGGTTTCACTTTGTTCAGGAGATTCATGATGAAGGTGACATTAAGTTACTAAAGGTTCACACAAAGGAGAATCTCCTTGATATGCTACCAAGGTGGTTTCGGAAGTGAAATTTACACATGGTAAAAAGATGCTCTATATCCTTCCAGTTGCTTGAGTTCAGTGGAGCACGTTTGGATGAACAACGGATAGCTTGATCCCTTGAGCAGGGTACGTAGATAGCCACATAGGTGCAACCCCTTTTGAGTCGACATGTACTGTGTTGAGTGCAGCTCATATTTGAGAAATCTTCACCAAGGTGGAGAATTATAAAGAGAGGGGAGATAAAAGCTTGATTGAAGAGTTTTTTACTCATATGAAGAGATAGTGTAGAGATTAGAGTCTAAAAAGAGCGAGAACGCAGTCCATATGCAGCAAGAACAGAGGCCGGTCGACCGCCCGGTCTACGGGCATGCTCAGCAGAGTTCGATCGATCGGGTGGTCGACCGATGAAAGGAATGGTCGACCGCTTGACACGAGCCATGTTTCTGTCGGGGTTCGGTCGACCGATAAACGGATCTGCTGGTTCTATTGGGATTCGGATTCTGTTTCTGACTCCAGATTCAATTGTGGTTTCCTAAAATTTAGGACTCTCTGGCTATAAATTAAGGGGTATAGCCCCCATGAATTGTAACTCGAAAAAATTTGTAATTGATTATTGAATCAATAAGATCTCTCTCTCCCTTGCTCCGAGGACGTAGGCAAATTGTCGAATTTCGTTAAATATTGTGTTTAAGCTTTCTCTCTTGTTTAACTGTTCTTTTTTTTTTTTATACTTCTCTGGTGTATCTCTCTCTATTGGTTGGGGATTCCTCATTGGTTGTTGCTCGGTGCGTAACAGCGTGACAGTGTTATCAGGACAGAACAATACAACTGGCTTGAGGCCTTGCAGAAGACCGGTTAGGAAGCTGACATCAACGTGCTTAGCCTGGTCAATTTTTCTAGCTTATCAGCCATGTATCATGAAGTCTTCTACCTTGAAGTCGTACCTACGTCAGACATTGACACTTCATGGACACTCCGATATTTTCTCAATATGTTCTCAATTACATATTACATGTTTAAAGTTAGGACACTTGTCACACACTTTTTTGATTAATATAGTATATTTCTCATGTATTTCTTTGCTTCTATTATGTGTTTGAGATGTTTATCTACAACATGTATATATCAAAGACTATAGGGGAGAAATGTCATCAAAATCTTAATTTAGTTTATATTTGTTTCAATATAAGAAGTGAGATAAAGGAACTTTATTGGTAATGTAATTTAAGCTTATGCAATCTAGAAAGAATCCTCCAAAATGCCCAGACTGGGGAAAGAGTCATAGAAAAGAAGGGAAATGAGAAAAAGCTACTGTGAATTGTATTTCCTTTTTGGTTGAAATACATGTCGAGGGAGACAACACGAAAAACATTACCTAATTTCGTGGTATCGAGCTTAAGTTTTACTTGCATTTCAAATAAAGGTGACCCCTGTAGAGGATTTCCTGTTCCTTTGCTTAATTTAATTTGCATCTAAATTGGATTGACTTCTTTTATTCTTTTCATCAGCTCAATGAAGATTGGTTCAAATTGGAAGACTTGGAGAGCTTCGGAAAGGAAATCCATAGATTGTGCATGTAGGTTTTCAGCTTCCTGTCTACTTCAGTTCATATGCTTCAGTTGCGGCTATTCTTGATATTGCGCTCTATCATTTCTTGTTTAAATGTCTCACAGGAGCAAAGATTCCATGGACATTGAATAAGTGGAATATCGCTGAGGCAAAGTAAGAACTCTAGTTTGAAATCGTCCAGCTTCAATCTGCTCTACGCTCCTTTGCTTTCCTCCGCATTTGGTAAAGATTCAAAATGATGAACATTGTACGTTGATAACCCCGTAAAATAAATAATTTGTCGGGGCACCGACTAGTTCCCAGTTTGAATGCACTTCAATCTTGTAATGAACTAAGGCTTGTCGAATTTGCTGTTGTGCCAAGTGTTTTTCTGAAAGCAGCAGTTGATTGTGTTTATCATTTCTAAGTTGTTTTGTGTACACATTCAATAATGTCATCTCCGAGTTGCATTCAGCACTGTGAGCAGTACCTGTATAATTAACCTCTGGCAGTGGTTACTAGTGTCAGACAAACTTGGGCATAATTTTCCCTGTGTTGCAGCCATAAGGCCTTGGTGCCAAGGGCTGTTAGCTGTTAAGCGCTGGGGGTTTATGTGTGCTCCACCAAATTGACCGGCAAAATACCCTGTGATGAAAGTGCTCTAAGTCAGAACTTTTTACTTTTTGGTTGTGAGGAAGTGGGGAAGTGAGTCACTTCCCTTGTTTGTTTTGAATTGAAAACGAGAAATGAAAAAATTCTCTTACCTTTTTCTTTTTTCTTTTTATACTTTTCTCTTACACTATCATTTTTTTCACTTTTAAGATGCTACAGTTAATTTTGTGGTCATATAAATTTCACTTGTAATAGGTTGTATCTCAAAACAATTAATTTTGATATTATGTAAATTTCACTTGAAGTCTAATTACAGTTCAAAAATGTTATTTCAAATTAATATTTAATTTAATATTATTTTGTAGTCACTTTTCTCACTTTCACTTCCATATTTACAATATACTTTTTCATTTACACTTTCACTTTACAATTAAATATCGAAAATAAAAATTGCACAAATCTCAATTTTTCATTATACTTTAATATTTCTCATCTTTAGTTTCCCCTTATATTGTTTCCTCTCACTTCTATCAAACCAAACATGCCCAAATATACAAAGCAGAAGAGTGAAAGCTTGATGTATAGGATCTGAACTTTGATCAGAACGACTGATCCTGGATTTGTAGGGCCAATCCTATGCGTACTTTGGCTTCTGATGGTCTCAGTGAGCATATCTGCTGCCACTGCAAATTTTTATGTCTGAAGGAGCAAGAACATCTCCAACCGGGCTGCAAATGTCCAATTTGCAGCCTGATAGAGCTCCAACCGAGCTCCAATTTTGGATGCAAATTGGAGCCAGCCTGGCTCCAATTTGCTGCATATTCCTCCAAATAAAGAGGGGTCTACATTTCACTATTCATCACTTTTTTTTCTCCTATGTTACCCTTTCAATCACAAACAACTTTTAATTTATTTAATTTGTATTCTTTTCAATTGATATACTAGTTAATTAAAATTAATATAAATATAAATCTACTGATTAATTTTTAACGAAAATTATAGCATTGAAAAAGTCTCATCAATATCTTCGAACTGAGACTAATATTAAATAATGTTGGTTGAAATATAAAATTGCAAGTCATCAAATAAAAAAAATAATTTAATTACATTATATAATATATTATTCAATTAATTTTTATGATTTTTTAAAAGCAAGTGAAAAAAAGGAGGGAAAAGAATAATTGAAATGAAGTCTTAAAATGGAGGGGTGTGGTTGGAGTTTAACCCCTCCATTTTAGAATATTCTATTGAATATTCTTCAAACGTGGCTGCAAAATAGAGCCACCCATTGGAGATGCTCTAAAGAAATAAGAAGAGTTGGTGTCTACTGGTAAACTTCTTAGCTCTAGACCTTGAATACTTTTCAATGGGTTTGGTGTGTGATTGATGTTGGGTGAGTGTCTACCAGTGAACACAGTGTTAGCAACTCTATACGTAGCTGTCAGTGAGTAGAGTTAAGGGGTGAAGTGGGTTGTGAGAATTTCATGTTCAAGCCCTAGCTACAGCATATGTTTCAGAAAAGAAAAACTCTATATATATAGCCTCCACACACTCTAAATGAGTTGGTGAGTGTCTACTGGCAAACACGATGCTAGTAATTTTCACACACAATCACAAAATATTAGAAATCTCCATACGCAGTTTCTGTACATCGTGAAAGTTGATACTATTACCTTTGTAGATCGTGAAAATCGAGCTGCTATTGCATAATATGTCTCTCAGTGTATAGTGGACTTCCAACTTCTCACCGAAGAAGGAAGCATTTTGTTGCTTGAATTATGCTTAATTGAGAGTCTTTGATATGATTTTTGTAGTGCTGCTCAATGACTCCAGTGGCTTCATTGTCATGATACTTTCAAAGGTTTCCCCCGAGTATCCTTTTTTTTCCTTTTTTCTATCCTTTTTGACTAAGAATTTTCACTGTTACCTCTCTCTCAACAATTTCTTTGTAAATTAGTCCTCGCGAGTAACAAATTTTAAAATTTCTTAAATAATCAAAACTGACTAGATGGAAGTTTTCTCTCATAACTCTTTCACAAATTACATTCGTCAACCCATCTTATCCCTTTTTCTCGCTCTCTGTCTCTTCTCTTCCGCTCACTGTCCTCTCACTGTGGCTACCGCTGTCGGTCAATTTCCTACTATCCGCGGCCATACACTTGAAAAAAAAAAAAAAAAACTTCCAAGGGGTGTAGACACTTTACATTTTTGGCCCATCTGTTTTGTGGACGAAATATTCCTCTTGCTTTGTATTATCCGTAAACGTTTAGGAGTTGTCTGCTAAAAGTCCATCTGCCGAAAAGAATACTCTCCTTGTTCCACCATTAGCAAACATATCCCAAGCTCACCGGGCAGACTCCGGCGAAAAATCAAGCACCAAGTAACTCTATCTCTCTCAACTTTTTCCCTTAAAATTTTCATTTTTTTAAGTTAGAGCAATTCATTTGAGAGAATTAGGCACCTAGAAACTGATCCTGTTGATTCCGTCGATTTTCCTCTGCAGATTCTCATCTGGGTCTGGTCGTGCTTCGGGTTTCTGCTCGATTGGAGAGTGGATCTTGCATCAGAATTAGTAATTTCACTCTTCTATCGGGTTCTACCTCCAAATTCTCATCTGGGTCCTTGGTATAGTTTCGAAAACTCCCTCATTTTTTATTGGAATCTCTGCTTCATTGCTCCTCTGATCAAGTTTTTGATTAAATTTCATTTCTTCTACTGATCTAGGTGATAATTTTACAACAACATCAATTTTAAATTCTTATTCTCTTCTGACTCTGTAAAGTTTTTCATTGTTTTGCATCCTTTACTTACAATAATACAATGCCAATTTCATCTAGATAGACATTGGTTCTTCTTTATTTAGCATGAAGAGTTAGAGTTCATGTCACAATGAACAGCCAGTCATTTGGGCCAGGAAGTCCCAAGTCATTCATTGCTTACCCAAGAGGAGACTTTGATTTAGAATCCAGAAAGCTTCGAAAGCCGAAGAATTCCGCATCTGGTCCTCTCAAAATGATTAAATCTTTTGGGAACCAAATTCATTATTTCTACAAAATGCACCCTGTGCTGGTTTTTCTCATTTCATTGTCCTCTGGGATAACCATTCTAATTGTTCTTTCAATATATGAAAGCCAGTTTAAAATGAGTTTCCGGAAAAGTGATGATCTGAGTTTAGAGTCAGATTCTTTTCCTTTCATGAAACTTCATAATCTTGTTATGGTTTCGGGGCATTCCGTCCATACTAGTAATAGTTGTGGGAAGTTTGAGGACGAGAGTTCGTGGTACTTGGAGCCGTATCAGAAGAATCCGGGGCAGGCTGCTACTTTTCTAGAACATATTAAAGTGGGGGTTGAGATTGCAGCTAAAGACAAGGAGGCTCTTCTTATGTTCAGTGGTGGAGAGACTAGAAAAGATGCTGGACCTCGGAGTGAGGCACAAAGCTATTGGACTGTTTCAGACTCGGAAGACTGATTCGGTAATTTATTCACTTTTGTCTGTGTAGTTAGTATTTATTTTACTTATTGTCTCTTCAAAGCATCTTATACTGATTTTACTAATTACAGGACATGGTCTTATTTTTCATGTTTAGTAAGTTTACATGCAATAGGGATTAGAGAAAGTGATCATAACTATTTTGTCATCATGTGTGGTGGAATGATATTCATTTGCTACAAAGTATATTAGAGAAGTTTTCAGGATCTACTTGTCAGGATGCATGATTGCACATACTCATTTGATATCTGTAATAGTTACAATTGTGTAGTCCTCCAGTTAGTTTAGATTTTCTTCGGGATTTTCAATGATATATTAGATGGAGAAAATTAATCATGCATGACTCTATAGTTTTCATCAAGGTTACTCCTTTAAAATGTTCGCTACTTTTCTGGATTAGAGACATGACATACCCCCGCTGTTTTGGGGTCTATTGTCCTCGCGATCCAACACAACACAAAGCAATGTGGATGAGGGGCCATCTCTAGAGTGCATGGGGCCATGTCTAAGATTCCACTCCCTAGTGGAGTATTCGTCTCACCAGGATGCCACACTCTAAAACGGGGGGTATGTCGCACTCCAAAGTGTGGTACATCATAATTCTGATGAAAACAAGAAGCATTATCGCTAGCATTTTTTAGTGTGAAACCATAGAAAAACCCTATAATTAAGCATGCACGTGAGATAGTAGTACTTGATGGGTGACCCTGGAGAAAGTCCTTGCTTGCGACTTTACACTCGTAGTCTACTCATCATTAGTTTTGTATTCATAATCCTGATAATCTTATCTAACTTTTATGAGTTCCTCATCCAAGAGCTTTCCCCACTTCTAAATTTGCATTATTTCCTTGTTTCCATTCACACTTTGACCTTTTAATGACATAAATGCTGTGAAATGTTATATGCTTAACAAAACATCTCCTTTGGTCTATTTGTTTATTTGCATATGCACAATATCTAATTTTCTATGTATTGGTCCACAATGTTTGATGAATTGGTAATTTTTTTAAGAGGTCAATGAATACCTTAAGGACTTGATAAACAAATAGTCTATTTAAAAAAATATATAAGAGCATCTTTAAATGTTGTAATTGATGCATGGACATTAAGAGATCAGGGATCGTGACTCTAGAGTATCTGACATTGATCTACCAAAGAAATTAAAGGTGAAAACCAACCAAGTCAATAATAAAATGTATTGTTAAGTGTGAACTTTTTTGTTCTTTGGTGTATGCTTTCAGAACTATTGTCTCAGTATCATTAGTCTTTGCCCTATTGAAACTTTCGTCTTCTTTGCTTCCTCCAGCTCAAAATTTTCTATCATAGTCATGGTGAAGTAGCATGTTAGGCTAACCTCTTTTCTGCTTCTGAATACATTCATTAGTCATTACTTAATTTTATCGAATTTAGTACACTTGGTTTGGTGTTTTAAGTATTACTGCTTAATGGCTCTCATTTTTTAAACCATAAGCAAGAAGATCTATTTGTGTTAAAAGATTTTTGACATATCTGATTGAGGATTGGTGATAGTAACATGTAGTCACATGAGACGTCTGATTTACTATTCTAATAAATTGCATATGTATTGTGCTTTCTTGTTTCAATAGAGTTGAATAAAAAAGAGGATTCTTATTTGACCCCAAAATTTGGGACAAGCTTTGTTGTTATTGTTGTTGTTCTTGTTTTGAACTGCAACCATTTAAACTTATGAAAGATTTAGTTGTTTGGAGTTATATTATATATTAAGAGAAATGATATTCTGTTCAGGCAAAAAGGATGCTGTGAGAAGTAGAACACTCACAGAGGAGAATGCAAGGGACAGTTTTGAGAATCTTATTTTTAGTGTGTGTCGGTTTCGGGAACTTACTGGCACTTACCCTCGGAATATTACGGTGAGTTATTTTCCTCCTTCCTCTTTTGTCTGTCCTTTCAATTGTTATGCACTTCTATCTTAATGCACAATTATAACATGTTGATAGATGTTTTAATCTGTTTGGAGATTTGTATCATGAGAGCATATATCGAGATATTCTGAGAGGAATACTTTGGATTCATAAGCAATGGTCTGAAACTCGGTGAAGAAGTTTTTCTTCCCTTTTTGCCAGAGAATTTTTTAAACTGACGAGAATTTTATTTCTGGAGGTAACTCTGGATCAAATAGGCGACAGTGCTACTTAGATGCCTTAGGTAAATGAGTTGGTCTAAACCAACATTTGTAGTGCCATTAGCTCATTATATAATTGACAACCAGAAGGTTACCAGGAAACTATCGTCATATGGTTTTACGGAATCCTGGCACGACATAAAGGCAATCGAGAATACATTTGATTACCCTACACTATCTCATCACATATATGGCCATAATTGCTATAATCGCTAAGCCTTTCCCCATGAGAAATGTGGAGCACACCTCATACTCAGACAGCTCCATCGAAGAATTGACCAAGTTTTTGTCGGTGTTTGTCATGATAAGAGGTCGTGCCTCTATCACATCATGCCAAATTCAAAGAGGCAGCCATGAGCAATAGAGGGGCCATCTGTGAGAATCTCGATGACAATTTGACCATTTGATGGTAAATGGACCTTTCGTATTGTGTGCAGTTTTAGCTTGGCAACCAAGGAGCATGCCTCCAAATTCAGTGTGTCAAATGTAAGATGATATGGTCTTTTTCCATGGAATCACTTTCATCTTTGAGGCACAAAACAAGCAAAACAGCCAAATGGAATCACATCCAAAACCGTCTAATTAAGGGCCTTTTCTTAGTTTTTATTAATCTGATTCGAGTAGTAAATACCGAAATATCTCATCATGCTATAGGTCTAACGCCTTTTTGTTTTTCGGTTTGTATCTTTTGATCTTGCACCAAATTTCAAATGCATTTTCTTAATTTTATCAATACGATCTAGATACTAAACGGTAAATATCTCATCATTGTATACGTCTTGCTCCAGTGGTATCTTTTGATGTTCTCCATTTTCCACAAACTTTCTTGAGGTGTACGTATCTATGGATCGGATTGGTGTATCAGGTTGTGAGCTATGATTTCAAGGAAGAGAGATTTTCCACTTGCACCGGTCTGCAATTGGATTCCCCGAAGGAAGGTTCTCCTTCTCTGGTACCCCGGCTCCTCCAGCATCGAGGGAGGGCGCAATGCACGGGGAAGCGATAGCTAGGGCTCAGTTCCAACTGGACCCTTACGGGTGTTTCGGTGCCCTTCACCGAAAGACGCTCAAGAGGGATCCATTTCGTCGATCCGTCCCGTATCCTGCTGGGTGCCCTGAGCTGACAGACTTGTTCAATTATTGCGGGCGTTCTTCCATGGGACAGTAGTCTCGAGCTTTGTCATCTGCTGCACTCTCGCCATGCCGCCACCAGTTGAATTTATAGTTTGCTGCAAGAGGGAGGAAACTTGTAATTGTGTTGCCAGAGGAGTGAGAACTTTCAAATAGAAATTAATGCTCAAAATTGCACAGAGCTTTGATGAGTAATGGGTTATGTCGATCGAAAATTTTCAAATAGAAATGAAACTCTGTTTGTAGTAGCAATTAGTGAAGTTTGTGAGGCTAACAAAAATGAGTCTGTTTGTTTGTTATCATACAATGTTATTTGTGTGCGTGGAGGATCTTAGGCTTTTTATGTAAGACTAATATAATACATATTATACATTATGCTTTGAATTGAACAGCCCGCAGAAGTGGACTCGGCCTTGTAAATAACAGGCTAATTAGATGAAACTATCATAAACTTTCGCCCATTTCAATACTTTCAATGATTAAATTAACTTTCATGATTTTTTTATGAAAATTCACATGATTATTACATGACTTTTTGTTGATATTTATCTTTTCTTTATGATATTTAGGTGTTTGTTTTATTAATGTTGGGCTGGTCATTTCAAAAAAATTCAGTGTGGTTTATTGTATTTTCGAAAATACATGATAGCTTTTGAAAAATAGGGAAAAATTCATACTATTGGTCAATACTTACTGAAGTAGCTTTTCTTTCGTAACTCATAGAGAAACTTTGTTCATCTGATTGTCTTTATTCGTGTGAGAGAGAGCAGCGTCGACTTCCTCATTTTTTCTCCTCTCTCAGCCTTCCTCCTTTCTCCTCATTCTTCTTCTCTCTCATCTTCTTCCTGACCGATCAGTTAGTTTTTTACTGGCAACTGAGGTATGCTCGTTTATTTCTTATGATCAAAACCGATCAAAGGGAGGTTTTCTCTCGTGACTCCTTCATGAACTCCCCTCCTCCCCCACTCTTAGTCCCCACCACTCCCCTCTTCCCTTCTCCACCCCCCCCCCCCCCCTCTCACTCTCTCTCACTCTCACACCGCCGCCGACGTTGTCGGTTAGTTCGGCCCATGGGCGGACCCATTAGTGGGCTGGGCTGTGCTACAGCCCTGCCCATTTTTTTATATATAGGCTTAAATTCATTTTTATTTTTGTTCTTTTTCATATATTGTGTTAGACCCCTTTCTATTTTGTTTTTTTAGCAAATTTATTCCTAATTTCACTCCTGATTTAGTGGAGAATACTGTTTTATTCTTTTAATAAATTCATATAATTCATAAATATATATTATAAAAATTGTAGCCCACTCTAAAATTTTTTCCTGATTCCGCCTGTGGTTCGGCCGACCGGTACACTAGTTTACCCTAAATAACGGCTCTAACTGCCTCACGGCCGGCCCTGGCCCGCAAACCCAAACTTTTTAAGAGTTGGTCTGATCATAACTTGCTTTGAGATTCGTGCAGAGAGCAGCGGCTGCAACGTTGCTTCGCTCCTTTTCTCAGGGTTTTAGGGCTTCTTCCATCTTCTCAGTCCCTGAGACAACAACAAAAAAGGAAAGAGAGAAGACGAAGAAGAAGAAGAGAGAAACTAAAGAGAGATGTGGTATCTGTGTGTATTTTATCACAGGCTCTTAGATTACAGGAGGCCGGAGGTCGAATCCCTCGCTGAGCTCTTCGGCGCTTCCAAGCAGGTAGAAGAGGAAGAAGGAGGGGAAATATCTCCTCGTTCGCTCCAATGGAAACTCCCAGAGAACCACCACATCGACTCCCCTTTCCACTTTGTCTACTTGCCCTCTGAAGAGATCGCCAGAAAGATCGCCAATCGAAGTAAGCCCCCCAACCCCCTGCCTGCTTTTTTGTTGAAAAAGAAGGAATTTTGATCCTTGGGTCCGTGGCAATTTGGGATATATTTAGAACCCACTTGATGTTATTTGATTTTGATTCTCCTTTATTGACGCTAATTTGATTTGTAGGCATTGGAAAAATGATGCCCTTCTTTTTTTTTTAAATTTGGGATGGAACTCTAATGCAAACTGAAAATGTAGTTCTATGTGAACTAGGAGAACGTAAACCTTAATGACCTGATTTTGTTACTTATTTCATGTGAAACATTTGTTCTACTTGACTATCTCTGGTTGAAAAAACTGGAGTATGCAATCAATCCAAAATTCACTATTAAAATAAGAACTTAGAGTTTCTACGGGTTGTCTGCATTCATCCCTGGAATCAGATTATTTTTAACCGTCTAGGTTAAAGTCATTAATCATGGTACTAAACCTGTGTGATGTGTTCTGCCTATGTTTGGATTATGTTTTTGATGTTTCACCGAAAGCAGTTCTGAACATGAGCTATGTCTGGAAAACAACTTCCACCTGAATGATGTGTGGTTATTTGGGAAGTCAAGTTGTGTTTCTAAGAATATGACCAGCCATTTATCGAGCTGTCACCTTAGATTTCTCCTGGATCAGTTTACTCGTTTTCTTTTTGTTATATGGTTATAACTTATGACCGTAGTTAGATAGGAGTGGGCCACGGGGAAAATATTCCTTTCCGGATATGGTTGATAAATTATGTGATTCATGTTGAGTATAAAATAGTTGTAATGGCATTACATAAATGTCATGTCTGATATTTTTTGCAATGTTTTTCTTTCAAGTATTAAATTATTCAGTGTAGGTACACTAACAATAATTAAACTATTCAGTTATAGTATTGTTTCTTTTCTTACATAACATATCGACTATGTTCTTAGTTATGTAACTCTGATAATATGTAATTTCGGTTGCTTTCTCAAATATAATATTCTTGTGTATGAAATCTTTTATGCGCATGTCTCATAGATCAGTATGCATCTCTTGGTTGTTTTCGTTAAACTGAGCAATTGCAGGCATTCTTATCAAGGGAATTTATGAACTTTGGGGCATGCAAGTACGTATGAAGAACTCGAAAAGGCTGTTATCGAATATCCAGAAGAACGCAAGTTGCCATACTTGACATCAGAAAGCTCATTCCGGATAATTGTGGACAGCTTCGGCAAGGTCATTAGCTTTCAGGAACAAAATGAGCGGATCCAAGGACTCACTTACATACCATTCAAGGTTTGTTTATGTAATATATGTATATGTTTCGCATGATTATTAAATTGCAGAAATCAACTGAGCATCCTCTTTATAATTTCTGATTCCCACTTCTGATGAATCACTTTCATCTAGGAGTTTGTCAAATATATACATGTAGAGATCAAAACTGATCAATCTGGATCTGTCTAGCTGCCAAGTTTTTGTCCTGAACCAATAAAATTTATTTCCATAGCCCTATCAAATCAAGCTCTCTCTTAATCTAATCATGGTCTCAGTTGTTCCCTGTTTCACATACAGGTGGAGCATGGATACTTCTGATGTAGTGTAAATGTGATCCTAGGTTTAATTTATTCAAATTCCTCTTATACTTCAGATTACTTTTTCCTTCATATTCCATAGCTGTTCACCAATACCTCCTCTTGGGTGGCATTCATGTTTGAGGATGGTCCTAGTCCCCTAGATCCAACTAGGTCACATACCTGGCATGTCTGATATATATTCATCATTTTGCAAATTCATAGTTGGCCTTTTGATTTAAAAAAAAAACTGGTTCACTTTTTGATCAAATCAAGGGTGTAAGACAAACACTTAAGCACATGAGGCCAATTACAATACAAATCTTGGTAAAGAGGGAGAAAACTAATAAAAGATGAATGGTACTGTGCTGTTTAACATTGGTCAATTTGAGAATCAAGATGTTTCCTAACCAGCTAATCATGAGTGTTTAAGCCTATATCTTGATGGAGATTTTTGGGAGCAAGCTGCAATTATCAGATATCTTCACGTGTCATGTAGATTTTTATGGTATTCATGATGTGTTGAAGAGAGCAAAGTGCAAACTGTTATAAGGAAATATATAAACATTTGGAAATATTAAGCTTTCATTTTTGTGAACAATATATTTTATTCCAATCTCAATATTTTTGCATCTGAAATTTCAGGTGAACTTGGAAATTTGGAATAATATAAGTTACTTGCTCTTTTTTGCCTTGTGGGTTTTGAGGTTGCTATAGATATACCTTGCTTGTAAAATGAACAAGTAGCACTATCGTTTATCTGTAACATATGTATGTGGGTAAGTCATATTAGAAGTAACTGTGTCCATGTTTAACCATCCTGACCTTTCATGAATTTAATTTATCTTTTTCAGGGTCGGGTTGATTTGCGAAACCCAGATCATAAATTCTGGCTTATGGAGACTGATGATTATGGGTCGAAAAATGGCCTTCCACCAGTTGTGCAAAAGACTGTTTTTTTTGGTCGGGAGGTTGGAGCTGCAGATAGAAAGCTTTTGCCAACCTATCAGTTGAAAAGCCGTAAATACCTAGGCCCTACTGCCATGGATGCAGAAATGGCCTTTCTTATGGCTAATCAAGGCTTGGCTCAACCAGGAAACTGGTCTATGATCCCTTTGTTGGGACTGGGAGTGTTCTTGTTGCAGCTGCACATTTTGGAGCTATGACAATGGTTTGTGCTTGTTTTAACTATTACTGAATGTTGGAGTTGGGGTTAAAGATTTTACAATATATAGAATATTACGAAGATTCTGATATAACATTTCCAGGGTGCAGATATTGACATAAGGGTAGTACGAGATGGGAAGGGTCCAGATTGTAATGTTTGGAGCAATTTCAAACAGGTGATTCTTTTATCTTCACCATCCTTGTACATGGAGTTTCCAGTAAACAGATAACACTATTGGATATCATATCAAATATATGTGGATTTATGCTTTTATATTTCTTCCATGTCCTTTGAGACATCTGGTCCTTGCAACATGGACAGAATTTTTTTGTTGTGCTGCACTGAAATGGAAATTGATGTCTAAACAAATATTCTTTTATTAAGAACCTTTTTTCGACCTTTTGACACGTATATGTGTTTCTCTTTTTTGATTTTGATGCAAAAGTTATGATTATGTCATTCTTTGTACTCTAGCAAGGGAACTTGGTTATCCTAAATTTAGGATGTCCAAATGAATATACTCTTATTGGTGCTTTTTTTGGGATCTTTGACATGTAGATGTGTTTTTAATCTTTGATCTTTGATGCAAGTTCTTTGATTATGCCAATCTTTACACTATGTTTATGTATGTTTTACAGAGAAGTGCAAGTTTTGCATATTCAAGTACTATGCATTGATGCTAGAATTCAAGTAGAATGATTTTTGAGGTTCAGCTTGATTCTCTAGTCTAGTAATCGACTAGTGAGTGTTGCTTATTGTTGTCTTTCTTTGTTCAAATGAGCTTATGGTCCTTCCACTTACATTCTTTTGGCCCCACGTCAGCTGTAGACTTGGATCCCCTTGGTTCCAATAATATAAGACGAGAACTAATAGAATAGCACCAGATACACTGTGAGGGGGGTGAATGACACCTGACATTACACATGTTAATTCCGATACTGGAGTCTAATCATAAAGCATGCATAAATACGTGCAAAATTGTAAAGGTCATTACTGTAATACCCCAAGGTGTCATTACTGTAATACCCCAAGGTGAATAGTCCCACGTAGGATATGCATTGGGAAGTCTCTAGTGAGTGTGTGTGTGTGGTGTGTGTGTGTGTGTGTGTGTGTGTGTGTGGTTCCTATAAACTCACGAATAAATCATAACTAGCATTTTTCATGGAGGAACCATGGAAAAAAGTTATATACTCAGAGCATTACAAATGGTATCAGAGATAGCACTAACTAGAAGTGTGCAGAACTAAGTGCTACAACAGAGCAAAATGCCACGCAACACAGGGATGTGGTGGGGGTCACTTCTTGAATTTGTGGGGGCCACCTCTAGAATTCATGGGGGGCACATCTAGAATCCCACATCGTCTGGTGAGAAGTGTTAGTATGACGAGGACGTCATATTCTAAAACGGGGGAGTATGTAATACCCCAAGTTAAGGTGAATTGTCCCACATGAAATATGCATTGGAAAAGTCTCTAGTATATAATAGTTTCTATGAACTCAAGAAAGTAGCTAGCATTTTTTAGGGAGGAAGCATGGAAAAAAGTTATATACTTGGGGTGTTAAAAAATAATAATAGCAATAACAACGGGCTTATCTCCAAATAATTCAAGTTTTTTCAAGTATAAAAGTAAAATAACTATGGAATTATTTTTACTGTTGCCAAAGTTGTGTCTCATTATTACTAATATTAGGTCTTACAAGAAAGTACAAAAGAAACAGTTAAAACAGAAGGTTATGGGACCAAGTACACATAGTGTTAACTATAAAACTAAATATGCATTAAATTGAAGAAAGAAAGAAGCAGCAAAGGACTTTGTGTAGCTCAACAAGGTTCTTAGCTCATCCTCTATCACTATGTTGTGGGACTGTCATCCTTAGCAAGGTTCTTAGCTACACCAAATTTTTTCTACCTTCAAATATCATGTAAATCGAACTCAACAAAAGCTAAACTGATTTAATCCTCCTATGTTTAGCACAGCCTCTTCTTGATAACATACTTTTATTGGATTTGGTGTCAGTTATTCCATAATGAAGTTTTTCTCAACTACATAGGCATCATTTTTCTAGATGGTAGTTTCTTATGTAATAGATCTGTTTGCTGTATTAGATAGTTTGATTTGCTGAATTTTCCATGCAATCTACATTCTGATTATGATTCATGCCCATATCTGTTCTTCAACTCCTGTTTTATAGGTTGACTTTCTGACTAGGGTTTATATTGAATCCTGCATTTAAAGGATTTGCCTCTTTTTTGCAGTATGGTTTACCAATGCCAGTTTCATTGTTGAGAGCAGACAATAACCTGCCCCCTGGCGCCCAGGCCTAAAACAGGTATTTCATGTGGTCAAATATGATATGCATGGACTATTGGTGCAATGGCTTTTGCATAAACTATGTTCACATGCAGTTTTTTTTTTTTTTCTTCTAGTTTTTTCCCCCTGCCAAACTTATAAGCTTCATTGTTTAGGGATTTACATGACTGACAAGTGAACTTGCTCGTTGCATGCATACATGCCATTTCCAGAAATTGTGTGCAGCTCATTGTTATTGTGTTTTCACCTTTAAAAAATTTATGCCCATATGCATGTTAATTATGACTTTGTGACAATAAAAACCTATGTCCTAAGTTTTAGATGTGGACTACATGAATCCTGTTCTTTTTCTCTCTTATTTCCCTTGCTTTCTATGAACTATTTTAATTTTATTTCCCATCAGCTGCTATTCAGAGACATGTTATCTGTTAGATAGTTTTCACCGCATCCTTCTCTACTGGATCAATCTTGGTTCATATTGGTCTATCACTTGTCCTAACAGTTCTTCAACTATGATCCTCTCATTGCCAACTGGTACACACGTCTTTCTTCTACAAAAAAAAAAAAAAAAAGAAACAAAGAAAGAAAAAGCAAAAGAAAATGAAAATGACACTCATCGATCTGCATCTAAGATGCATCTCCGAGTGTTCTCAAAAGTTTCCCTATTTATTTATTTGTTCGTGTAAGGACAGAGACTCTCACCCTCTTTTTTTTTTTTTTTTCTTTTTTATTGTCACTCCTCAAGTCTTTTAACCTATAATTGCTGCTGTCATAGCTCAACACAGTAGCAACTTTCCCTTAGAAGGTCATCCCCTATTGTATTTACATCTCATTCTTATGAGACATTCATTTCTTATCCAACCTTGTGCATAACTGCTCATTCATCTTAGCCTTCTCATTTAACTATATCTGTTTCTGGACCTTTGCATCTTCAAGGATTCTCAAAAAAATGGCACATGGTTCTGCTTGTTAATTTGAAAATTAATTTCCAGAGTGTTTCTTGAAACCACTCTTATTACAACTTTTATATACTAGTGAGACTCAGCCAACTTTAAATTTTTAACAGAGGAACTGCATGATCTTGAAACATTCAGTGTCTACTCAATCAGCACTTTAAACAAGATACATAGTTCTTGTTTTCTCCTATATAAAAATAAAGAGTTATTCTTGTTTTGGTCTCACGATTTTGCTTAGAAAACAATAAAAAATTGCCGTCGTTTCCGATATTTCATGAAGAGATAATACAGTCGTTACTTTTGCTGCAGTTTTTTTTTATTAGATGTAGATAGATGATTCTTTTTTCCCCTTTTTTGTTGGTGATTTGATGGTTACCAACTAAATCTTGGGTAGGTTAGTGACCTAAGCAGTCTTGTATCAAATTTTTCTCTACGTTGCATGACAATAGAGTTTTGATGATCACTGTATTACCACACTGTTGAGGCTCTAATGCTTTGAACTGCTACACCTTTGCAAGATATTTGATGCTATAATTTGCGACCCGCCTTATGGGGTCCGAGCTGGGGTCGAAAATCCGGTGGCCGTAAGTTGTTGAAGGGCGCTGTGGGTCCATACACAGTTCCAGATGAGAAGAGGTTCGACCACATTCCATCAACTGCACCTTACAGTTTGGCTGAATGCATGCATGATCTCCTTGACCTTGCTGCCAAAATGCTCGTCATGGGCGGAAGGCTTGTTTTCTTTTACCCTGTAGTAAGGGAAGAAGGTTTCACTGATGCTCAGTTCCCCGAGCATCCATGCTTCACATCTGTTGCTTCTTGCGAGCAGATCCTTAGCCTACGGTATAGCCGCCATTTGCTGACAATGGTGAAGACTGCCTCGTACACTGAAGAGATTGCGGAATCAGCCAGAAAGAAACACCTTGAGTTCAAAGAGAACCATCTTAAATGGTTGGAAGACGGTAACCTGCATTCTGCGGTATTCAGTCCTGCTGATTCTCAGACCACTCTATCTGGACAACCTAAGTTTGACAGGGATTCTAAACCCAAATACAGAGGTAAGTATGTCTAGTTAGCAAATTGAACTATTCGAGTTCTAAACGCTAAATTTAAGTTGGTCGTGTCTAGTTAGCAAATTGAACTATTCGAGTTCGAAACACTAAATTTAAGTTGGTCATTCTACTAGAGATTTGGATCTCTTCGTGTGAAAGAATTCCCCAAACTAATTTTTGTAAAATGTGTACCAACTAACAATCTATTGTGGCTCCAAGGTTTTGTCTCTCTCCACATGCTTTTGACATCAAACTTTTGCTTATAGCTTATCATTTTTTAGATTATTATGAAAATTAATGTACGAAAATGTTCTTGTCCTCTGCGGGAGCTGCTTCTGTGTTGGTTAATTTGCTGCTTACTAGAAGTTATGTGACAGTGCATATTGAGTTTCTTTAGTTCTATTTAATGAATTTAGGTGGATTTACCTTTGCTTCGACGATATCCCTCTAAACAGGTGGTTAGCTTGTCTTTGATATTACAAGTTTTTGTTTAATATCGTATTATTGAGTTGGCATTAACTTGTTCGTATATTATCCAGACTATTTCCTGAACAAGGTTAGTCATATGTTATTGATGTCTTCTCGATTATTACTGTACTGTTTCTGCAAAAATGATGGAATACTGAAACTGATGACATCTCAGCTGCAGGTTCTCTCAGTATTCCCTCATGTTACTTTACCCTAACAACCACATGGTGGTGGTGGTGTTCTCTTGCAAATGGTCACATTATTACTGTACTCCAACTAGCTACAGGCCAATTTGATGTTTCACAGTGTGGGATGGATTCATATTATAAATCTCTCCCATGATCCCATCACAATATTTCTTCACCCCAAGCTGAGTTCAAGCTTTGTTTCCTCTCTCATATGATAGTATGCCACCTTTTCCCCTGTTTTTTTTTTTTTTTTTCTTTTTTTCTTTTTTCTTCTTCTCTTTTTTTATGTGAGGAAGATAAACAGACTCAAAAGTGGATCTGAATTCTGGATATCTTCTCAATTTGACGCGGTTCGCCCAGTCCGATCGAGTCCAATTGATCCAGCCATCCAACCAAATGACTCATGAATGAACAAAGCTCTTCCAAACTTATTGTAATTAATTTCAAATACCATTGTACTTCTTCTTCCATACTCTATGGTCAGATTGCTGATTTATGGAGTTTGGGATGTGACATTATCTACTCATTTGATGTTTATTTGTCTTATCAAAAGATTGATTAGGAAATAGGAATATAAGTGTATTACATTCTCTCCATAAACTCGGTGTAGATATTTTTTTTCTTATTGATGAATTTATGACCATCCACCATTTTTTTTAAAGGAGGAAAAATATAGCTTCGAGATAAATTCAGCAAAGATTTTGATGTTGTCTCTTTGATTAGGCTTTTATTTTAAGATTTGCTCAAAACATAGAAGAGGAGATCAAAGGAGAAGAAGATGAAAATAATCTAGTTTTTTTTTTTTGTAATTCTTTTCATTCAATTATCTAGCATCGATAGGAGCCATTTACTAATGAAAGGGGTGGATATAATACACCACCATTTAATTGGGCTATTGAGATTGCTTTACAAAATACACAGTTCATGAGATTTTACAAAATATCGGCAAGAGTTCAGATTACATGCACCCTCTCTGAATTCATGCATCATCTGTTTTGATCTCTGATGATGTTGGGAACAAACCTATGCATGGATTTTGGCTAAATGTGATGAATTTTCTCATCTTCGTTCTGCAGATGACATTTTGAATCGTTGGCAAGAGAATTGCTCAAAGCTTCGCATACTTTCTCTCCCTCTCTCTCTTCATCAAGTTTAATCATACTCCACTCCGTTTCACGATGGCAAAATGTAACATCGTAGATGAGTTTTGATTATTTTGGGATCCCATTACTTCTACAACTTTATTTGAGAAGAATTATTTCTACAACTTTTAAAGCTTCTGATTCGCTAACCTGATGTTATTGATGTGGTTGTTGGGGATCCTCTCCGGTGTTTAATTTGACAGTGGACAGTTCACTTCTTTAATCACAACCATCTATTAAAATCTAATTGGTTGGGATTCATTTCAAAAGAGACCATCATCTTACTCATGAATTTCACTCCTCTCCACTTTCAACTCAAAATAAAAAAGTAGACCGTTCACTGCCAATAACCAGCAGAGGATACGAATGAATCTTTTATCAACGTCCACAAGGAAAAAAAAATTGAAGGAAAAAAGGAATATGAGAAATGGCCAGAGTCTTAAATTACAAAAGAAAAAAGAGACAAAAAGAGAACACACAAAGTCCATTGAACAAGGTGGGGGTTGAGAAAAGACAAAGTGCTAACCTCTTTCATCATCAAGATCAACTCAAAACAAAGAAACGAGGCACAAATTAATTAGGAAACCTACGAGGAAATGGTAGACCTTGACGCATGTCTTATGTGGTCTCTATGGCACTAGAGTAACAAACAGGCAATGGTGGCAAATATTAATTCATATAAAATGAGATAGATTCGTGTAATTTCAGAAAAATTTGAGATCGAATCTTTCTCACTTAAATACAATTCATTCTGTTGAACTTAAAATCATATATTTTGAATATTTTTTGAATATTCAAAATATATGATTTTTTTTATTTTTTTTTGAAACTTCAAGTGAAAAAAATTCAACTTTGAAATGACGCAAGTCTATCTACAGATAGAATTTGCAAGTTCATTTAAAATAAATTAGTCTTTTATCTAAATAAACTCTTTTTAAGGGAAAGCCTTAGCCTCGTTTCTTCTCAGAGCCAAGTTGTGCGCAGCTTGGCTAAAATTCCCAGCAGAAAAGAAATGTTTTCAGGGTTAATACTTTGCATACCTATCTTTGCTTTACCCACTGACATTAATATTGCTAGTGTTTCAATTTTTGTGCATTCATATATTAAATCCATACTCATATTGGATTTTTGATTGAATGAGAAGATAGTTCATTGTTGCTCTTGTCAAAATCCTGCTTCAGTAGAAATATTGTTGCAAATATCTGCGAAATTATGAAGTTTACTGTAAATATAGTATTTTTATTTTTATTGCTATATTTAATTACAATTTTTGGGAACTTTCAAACAGCTTTTCTTCAAATAGAATATAGAATTTTATTAACACCTCTATTGCTCAATTGAAATATGCAACTCTTGCTCGATAAAAATTCCCATTAGTAACCTGAAATTATAAATAACCAGATGAATTTTATTAACAACCTGAAATTATAAATAGCAAAGAATCCATAAAACAGGGAAAAAAAAAACAAATTCATAAATTTATCCAAAAGTCTTTCAAGGAAAAGAAAAACAATAAAAAAAAAATACTCTCAAAGGGTAAAAAATAAAGAGCACCATCAGAAACCAGTGGTTATCAACAGGAACGCACCAAGGCATTCTAATCGGTCCGCATCATGGTTGGGTAAAAACCCGCATCATCTGGTTCTAAACAAAGAAAACCCAATCAATCTCATGAACAAAATTTTGTCATCAAATCATTCAATAATCACAGAAAACAGTATAATTATTTTTTTTAAATAATAGTAAACAAATTTATAAGAAAGAATAGCAAAGATTTTAGGCACGAAATTTGAAACAAAAAAGGTTGTGGCTCAGAAAGAAAAAATGGGTAGAAGTCGGATGTCAGCAACTGAAGAATATCATCAGAGTGGTGCATGACTATGTCCTTCATCACCGCCACTTTTTCTTAACAAAATTTTTCAAAAACCCAACCCTAATCGAAAAATCAAATCAAACAATGAAAAAAAAAGGGAAAAAAAACAGAATACAAACTCTGCTGGCTTGGGGACGATCGGAGGAGAGATTTCATCGCGAGTATTTATAGATACACGGGAGATGACTGCCAAGCCCTAATTCCCAAGTAAATGACGTAAATACCCTCTAATGCGCTGAATGGGCGTTAAAGGCCCAAGCCCACCTTGTGTAAGAAAAGGCAAAAGTTTCGAGAATTCAACTTTTTGTTTTTTCTTTTTTTTGGAAAAGTTTAACTTTAATTATTGAGATCTCAAAATAAAAGAAAGTGTATAAACTGAATACTTTATTTCTACAGAAAATGTCTAAATACACGTGTTCAAAAAGCAGAGCAATGAAACATATATACAAACTCCCACTAGAATGTGATATTCTTAAGTGATATAACACCCATAAAAGTAGTATGCTCATGAAAGACCTTCGGTGTTAATCCTTTAGTAAGCGGACCCGCAATCATGAAGTTTGTCCCAATGAGCTCTATTGAAATTTATCCAATTTGTACTCTTTTCTTCACAACCAGTAACTTATGTTAATGTATCTTGACCTGGATGAGCTTTTGTTGTTGTTGGAATATAGAACTGCTGATTTATTATCACAGTATAACTTTAGTGGTTTTTTAATACCACTTAGAATGCGCAGCCCAGTGATAAAATTTCACAACCATAATCCATAGTTGGATGCCTCATGACATGCTACAAATTCTGCTGCCATAGTGGAGGAGGTTATGAGTGCTTACTTAGCACTCTTCCAGGAAATAGCTCCTTCAGCCAACAGATAAGTATAGCCTAATGTGAATCTCCTACTATCTTGGCTTCCAGTAAAGTCAGAATCCGAATACCTAATTATCTCAATTTGATCTGACCTCTTTTATGTGAGCATGTAATCCTTGGTTCTCTGAAAATATCTGAAAACTCTTTTGGCTGATCTACAGTGATCCATCCAAGAGTTACTTAAATATCTGTCTAGCATTTCAGTAATGAATGCTATGTCTGAACGTGTGCAAATCTGAGCATACATTAGACTCCCTACAGCTGAAGCATAGGGAATCTTCTGCATTTCTTTAACCTCAAGATCATTCTTAGGGTATTGACTTAAACTAAATTTATCACTTTTTGCGATTGGGATGTTTCCTGGTTTACAATCTTGCATGCCATATATTTCAGGCACCTTTTCTATATAGGCGTTTTATGACAATCCAAGAATGCCCCGAGAGTGGTCTCGGTATGTATGGATTCCTAAGACAAAAGACGCCTCACTAAAATCTTTTATCTCAAATTTTTTTGATAGATATCTCTTGATTTCGTGCAAAATTTTCTCATCATTGATAGTAAAGAGTATGTCATCAACATACAAAATCAGAAATATATACTTACTCCCGTTGAACTTGTGATACACACAATCTTCGACAACATTTATCTCGAAATCAAATTACACTACTTGATGAAACTTGTAGTACTATTGACGGGAAGCTTGCTTAAGTCCATAGATGAATTTCTTTAGTTTGTAAATCATATTTTTTGGGTCTCCAGACACAGAGTTTTTCTGGTTGTACCATATATATAGTTTCATCAATATTACCATCGAAAAAAACTGTCTTAATATCCATCTGATGTAACTCAAGGTCAAAATGTTCAACAAGCGTCATAATTGTCTTGAAAGAGTCTTTCTATGAAATCGGAGAGAGAGTCTTATAAAATCAATGCATTCCCTTTGAGTAAAGCTTTTAGCTATAAGATGAGCCTTATATCTCTCCACATTACCTTCAGAATCTCTTTTGATTTTAAATATCCACTTGCAACCAATAGGCTTCTTACCTTCAGGTAATGGGACAAGATCTTAAACCTGACTGTCTTGCATAAATTTATACTCTTTATTTATGGCATATATCCAATTTTGAGAGTTAGAATCCTGCATGATCTGATGGAAGTTGATTGAGTCACCTTCCACCAATCCATCAGTGTCTCATGTTCTTGAAGGAATACTATGTAGTCACCTGTAATAGCATTTCTCCTCTCTTTTGTGGACTCCTTAATGGCATCTGTTCTTGAGGTTGTTGAGTTTGTTCTTCAGGAACAATTACCTTAATTTAAGTGGGGAGTTGTTCAACATTATCTTGATGAGATTTCATATCTGTTTTTTGAACAATGACAAGTTTAGAAGCCTGTACACTATCAAAAGCGGCAGTAGGAATCGAAACTGATTCCTCCCTAAAAACAATGTCTCTAACCTTATTTCTCCCCCAAACTCAACATCCTCAAAAAATATTGCATTTTTCGTTTCAAAAATTCACTTAATAGTGGGATCATAAAACTTATAGCACATAAATCGCTCAGAGTAATCAATGAAGTAGTTGCTCACTGTTTTGAAGTCCAATTTCTTTTCATTTGGCCTATAAGGCCTAATCTCAGATGGACATCCCCAAATATGTAAGTGCTTTAAACTCGTCTTTCGACCTGTCCAAAACTCATAAGGTATTTTGGCAGCTGCTTCAGTTGGTACTCTGTTCAGGATATAAGATACAGTCTTTATTGCTTCTCCCTAGAGTGACTCTGATAAGGTAAAATGACTAATCATACTCCTCACCATATCCTTAAGAGTCATGTTCATCTTTCAGCCACACCATTCATGCTAGGTAACCTGGCATGGTGTACTGTGGGACGATTCCACATTCCTCTAGGAAGTCAGCAAATGGCCCTGGACGTTGTTCTCCTGAACCATCATATTTGTCATAATACTCACCACCACGATTAGATCTGACACGCTTAATTTTTTTGCTGAGTTGAGTTTCAACTTCAGCTCTGAATACTTTGAACATGTTCAAAGACTCTGGTTTCTCATGAATGAGATATAGGTACCCATAGCGTGAGTAATCGTTTATGAATGATATAAAGTACCATTGACCATTCCAAGAAGCCATAGGGAATGGTCCACAGATATCCGTATGTATCAATTCTAAGACGTCTGAAGATCTGTTTGCACCTTATTTCTTATGTTTAGTTTATTTTCCCTTGATACATTTAACATAGACATTTAAGTCTGAAAAATCAAGGGAATCTAAAATACCTCTTGTCAAGTCGTTATATTCTAAATCTGGATATATGACCCAAACGTTTGTCTCATAATTTTGCTAATTTTCTTTATTTAGCTTACGTTTTGTACCACATGAATCCACATGCAAGATTTTATTATACGATGCGATAGTGTCAAGCAAATAAAGATTGTCAAAAATACTCAATGAATCAGTACTAAGAATATTTGAATTTATGAAAGACTAAACTGATTGTTTCCAAAAGAACAATGATAATCAAATTTGTCCAATATAGAAACATAAACCAAATTTTGTCTAAATGACGTTACAACAAAAGCGCCTTTCAAGTCTAAATAAAGACCAATTCCTAATAACAACCTAAAATGTCCTATTGCCTCAACTTCTACCGATTTTTCATCACCCACAAAAATGTATCTTTATCATCACTTGGCCTTCGGTAGCTCAGGCAACCCTGCATAGAAACACTTATGTGAGTAGCAGCACCAGAGTCTAATCACCAAGTGTTTATAGGTACTGAACCTAAATTAATCTCAGAATAGACCAAAGTAACGAACATACTTTTCTTGGTACGCCAAGCATGTTATTTTGCATATTCTTTCTTTATGTCCCCAAATTTCTTATAAAAGAAACAATCTTCACTTTTCTTAGGTTTCTTTGATCTAGACCCTTAGTAACTTCATCCTTCTTTCTTTTCTTGCTTTTGACAAGATGAGTACTTTTAGATTTCTCATGCTTGTGTCTTTCCTCTTCTTCTACACAATATGAAATAAGCTCATTCAGAGTCCATTTCTTCTTTTTATAATTATAACTGACCTTAAATTGACTGAATTGTGTAGGAAGCGAAATCAATACCAAATGCACGAGTAAGTTCTCGGACAGCTCGAGCTTTAGTGCCTTTAACTTGGAAGCAATATAAGAGATCTGCATGATGTACTCTCTTATGTTTTCCTTACCCTTATACTTCATAGAAATCAAGTTAGTTAAATGCGTGCTTGTTTCCGTCTTATCGTTCTTTGCAAAACATTTCTTGATTTCGTTAAAAAATATTTAGCCAAAGTTATCTCATCAGATACTACACCTCGAAGGCTTCCGGAATGCGGCTTCATGATCATTAGACTCATGCGATTAGAGCGTTCCCACTTCTCAAAATTCTTCCTATCATCAGAAGAACTTTCAGCTATAAGAGAAGTATGTTACTCTATCCTTAGTGCAAGGTTTAGATCCATGCAGCTAAGAACGATTAGCACATTCTCTTTTCATTCTTTAAAGTTTATCCTATTGAGCAAAAGAATACAGTTGGTGTTTACAGATATAGTAGCAGCAGATATAATAGCTGTACAGAGAATAAATCAAATAAACATGCATGTTCACATTATAATCAAAGAAATGACTTTTAAATTTAAACAATTATGGAATACATTGCAAGATACCTAGTACAACATTAATATCAAGTTTTTGAACAGTAATATTAACTTATAAGTGGTACTTTTGATGTAGTAATCAAATGTTGATAATAAATCCTGTCAAATAATAAATTTATCTCTGGATCAATTTATTATTCACATGAAAATCTTATAATTGTCACACATTTATTACCACAGGTGTTTATGTAATTTGGTCAAATATTATTCTTCTTTTGCGCCGGTAAATAATCACATGAATTCATACACACACAAACATCTTAGCATTCTCAAGAAGCCAATTTACACAAGAGAGGTCACTATGGCGGCATCTTATTTTAATTAGTTTTATTAAATGTTAGCCAATCTAAATAATTTACTGAATGTACCAAAAAAAATCGTTTAAAAAAATTTAGAAGTCCCAAAATTGCCCCAAAAAGGGGGCCGCAATGATGTCAGGCGCAGCACAAGGCGTCGCGCTCGCCGTGGCCTGCCTATGCGCGGCTGCGCTTGGCCGCGCTTAGGCGCGGCCGGCCCTGGCTGGCCTACCTTGGCGTGATCAGTCTGGCCATGCTACCCTGGACGCGGCCAGCATGGCCGTGCCCTACTTCCCTTTTTTTAATTATTATCCTGAATTCAGATATGAGATTTCAAATCCATAAATTTGAAGAAAAAAAAAGTTTTTACCAAAGCGAAAGTAATCATGTAATATGATTCATAAAATCTAATCTATATTTCATGAAAGTAGGAATAAAATCTGAATTTTTGAACTTTAATTCCCAAATCAATGAATCCTCAAAGGAGAGGCTCTGATACCAATTGTTGGATCTTAAATTAAATAATAAAAGGATTGGATTTACAATAATTATCAATATCAAAGGCCATAACTTTAGCATAGATCAAACCCTAAAACATAGATCTAACCTCCATGAAGATTAAAAGACACGAGAAAATTAAAATAATAAAGGCGGAAGCGTACCTTGATCCATGCTTGAATTGCGTAGATTATTGGGATGGAGATGACCTTCCAAAATATCCATATTCTTTTAGTGTTTCCCTTTGCCTGGAGGGATCTCAAAGAGAAGAAGATGATACGTTCCTTTGGGGACCATGATCCCTTATATAATAACAAGAGTTATTCCTCTTTCCAATTTGGCCCTTCAACAAATTAAAAATTGCATAATTATCTCTACACATTAAATCCATGACAATTTAATACTCATTAGTCCAATTATTGACTTAATTAGATCACAATTAATTTGGACTATACTTTAAGATAACCATACACATTAAATTTACATATGTGAGTTCACACTTGTTGAATTATTTTCAACATACAAAGCTGCCACTAATCATAGAAGAACATCACAAGGTAGAATAAGAAATCTTGAAAGAGAAACGAAAGAATTTCCACTTCTCCTTTGTAGCCTGGCGCAGTGGAGAAAACTTCCCCTAGATGATATTTTCAGTTTTTCTAAATTCCCAATAACCAAGAGAAAGAAATTTCTTCGCTGTACAACTCATGGTTCACAGTCGCGGTCTCGGCCGCCGACTCGGCGGGCATTGAGACGGATCGGTCTCGGTGATTCGGATCGGTATCGGGGATACGCGCAAAACGCTACATAGAAAGCTAAAAAAATCTGAAAAAATCACGATAAATCTTAAAAAAATGTAGACATTCATATTCATGTATCACATGTCCAAAATATATCACCTAGCACACTAAACATAAAACGAAAGTATAAATACACGCGTCGTCGGTAGAAGCATATCAAATACATGCACAATATAGTAAATTGAACAAACTACATTCATAAATACATGCTAATGTAGTTATTTCCATATTGAATTGCGATGAGGTACAAAATTATCATCATAATGCCGAATCGACCATAATGCCGAATCGACCGAGTCAATTCTGATTCTCGCCTAGTCAGTCTCCTCTGAGTTGAGTCGACCGACTCGTGACTCGGACTCGTCTCGGAGTGGGTCGAGACGGATACGACTCAGCCGACTCGTCTCCGACTCGGCCGAGTCTTTGAACCATGGTACAACTACAGGCAATCTCGCCGAGTCAGTACTGGCATCATAAGGAAAAGGTACAGTGAGCACATCGCGCCGTGAATCAAATGTTTGGCAATTGCATACTTGCAATCATCAAACTATATGTAGACCATTCTCTTTATGGTTTGTGTGCTAGAGGAACACAAATTCATATCATCAAATTACTGTTAAAAGAAAGTGGCAGGAACACATGGAAGTAATATGATGAGCTGGGGGAAAAAAACAGATTATAGAAGAAGGGAGGCCACAAGAATCTCAGTTCCAGAAAAAAGTAAGAGAAAGAACATATTTCCTGTTACTATTTTTTGTAGCACCTACATGTCAACAAAAAGTTTACACACACATCAGAACTTTCTTCTTGCATTATACTGATGTCAGTATGCCCATGGAATGCCCTAACAAGATATGACACACATGCACATTGCCTTTAGTAATTGTCTGATCAACACCAACTCTCAAGTACATAGCATAAGAAAAGAAGAAAATAAAACGCAAAAACAAACAGTGTAGAAAATCTATGGTTGATTGAAGAAAGTAAATAACCTGCAGTCCAACTTCAAAATCGTGATTTTACAGTTCCAGGTGTGATTATCACCATTCTATATGATCCAAGTTAGCACTGTAACAGAGGGGCTATTTTCCTTCTTTAACCATGTAACTTTGTAAATGACACTGCCTGTGAAAAAGGCAGACAGCTGATAAGAGTCGGCTATGGACACTGTTAGGTTGCTGCTCTAGTCCAAAATCACAAGTGCCTGAAAGTCACTTCCCTGCCAATTAAAATCACAGTTATAGGTTTCCTCGAAAAAAACAATTTTGCAGTTATAGCACATAAGCTGAAGTCTATTTCATGACAACTCTATGAGCAACTTGGTTGTTATTGATAATAACTGGTTGTTAGTGCTGAAGTCAGTTTAACCCAGTAGTAAGTAGCCCGGTCAGTACTTAGTACCATCTGTGTCCACTGAACTCGTATGAGGAACGTTCTGAAGAAGGCACATAATTGGTTTCTCTTCCTTGTCAATCCGCTATCAGTAAAACTTCCTTCTGGAAGATGATCATGTAAATCTGAAAACTCTTCATAGCTATCATCCTTGGCTTTCTTCTTTCACTTCTCATGCTGCTTCACATTTTCTGATATCTGATGGAATGTTTCTTTATCTCTGCAATTCCTCGCTCTACTGGTTCGACCTCGTGTGAAACAGAAAATGTCTTCAATATCATCTGGATAAAAAGAAAATGTTGCTTTAAACAGTTAAAAGAAAAAAAAAATGAGAGAGAACGAATCAAACGATATCTATTGATACTTACATATTGAACAATGCCAATTTTCACAGCATGATAAAAATCAGAACCGAGATGCAGGGACTCAATAAGCAATTCAATGGAAATGGGATGTCTCACAACACCATCTTCTTCATATGTAAGTTCTGAAAGTGGCATGCTAGGGCTGATTTCAACCTTCTTCTCCATAAGCTTAATAGTATTATCCTCGCCGCCTATTATAAAAGCAACCTCCGAATAGAACTTGTGACAGAAACTCATAATAAGTTGAAAGCCACGTTAACCCAAGCAATCATTTTTGGCTGACAAACAAGTTTGATCGTAAGAAAAGTGTGCAATAAAAAGAGGATGGCAGAATAATACGTAAGATGAGTATCACTTTTCTTTTATCACGATAATTTTCTATCCCGGTAACTGTAAGGCACGACGGGCGATTATATGATTTAAAAGGTATCCATAATCTGTGCTTGTGTTAAACGGAGGCAAAACTATTAGAAAGTCACAAAGAGAAATACTCCTTTCATGGGTCCAAAGTCAAATAATTAGAGATATACAGATAGAGATATGAAATGTGCACGAGTGTGAATCAGAAATAAGTGATATAATAAAACTTCACTGCGTTTCACAAGTGGTGATGATGGTGGAAAAAAGACTCAAGTGCTCCAAAAGTAGAAAATTAATGTTAAGATTACCCCCCTCCAGCCTCCTCTCTTGCTGCTCGATTAATATACCATTTGATGATCAATTAAACACGCTAAAATTTTGTAGGGATCTACTCACTTTCTCGTCTGATCTCATCAATTAGTACTCTCGATTGATCAAGGTGTTTTAACACGGGAACGTATATTGCCACCTAAAAAATAAGAAAGACACCTCATAAATTAGGGCAACCACAAATTTAACAAAGCTCCAAAGTAAAAAATGGTCAAAACATCCTTTTCTTTTTCTCCTCCTCCTCGCTGGCGGCCCACCGCCAGCGAACTCTCCCCCCTCGCCGGCGAAACCCTCCCCCTCCTCCCCCTCTGAGCCCTCTCCTCCCGGATCTCCTCCCACCCCCAGGTTGTTCGGCCATTGTCCGGCCAAACAGGTCTATTCGGTCGGATCTGGTCGAAAAAACTCTGGTCTGTTCGGTTAGAACCGACCAAACACTATTCAGCCAGATCCGACCGAATAGCCTAAGGAAAGGGGAAGGAGAAGACAGGGGAGATGGCGGGGGGTTTCGCCGAGCCGGGGGTGGGGGGATGGCTGGGATAGGGGAAGGGGGTTCGCCGTACTGGAGTGCGGGGGGGGGGGGGGGGGGGGGGGGGGTGGAGATGGCGGGGATGGGGGTTCACCGGACTGGGGGGTTCATTGGAGGGGGAGAGGGAGAAGGAGAAAGAGTGAATAACATTTTAGTGTTTTTCATGAGGATATATGTGTCCAAAAAATATAATGGCACGCTCTGTAAATTTTTTGGGAGCCTTTTCTCTCTCTTTTTTTTTGGGTGGCAATTCCCTTTTATTACTGATATTTTAACCCATCGACGGCATCGCAACCAAAATTTTAGCCAATAAACGTTCTTAAATCCCCTCCCTTTCTAAAAATTTCTCGATCGATCCCCAATCTGTTGAAAGATTAGGGCCATGGCTTCTGTTGATCTGATCAGATCTTGCCTCGACTCCATTCGCCAGGTCTTCCCCTTTCCTGAATTTAAATCTTATACTTTTGCTTCACTTCAAAAGATCTGAAATTTAGAAACTAGGGCACAGTCGACCTTGAAGTGCATTATATAGATTCAATTTTTAAATCTTTTCGTTTTGGTTTGAATTTATAGATATCTGAAGAGATTAAAGATGCTGTTCTTTATCTGGATGCTGGTTGTTTGGAGGCGTTCCAGTTCATTGGAGCATTTCCAGTGTTGTTGGAACTTGGGGCGCATTCTGTTTGCAGCTTGGAGAACATGTCGCCTCTCGACATTGTAAGTGTGCAAGCACTCTGTTTTCAGCTGGGTCTTCGATTAGGTTCAAATGCTTTTACTTTCAAGTTTTTAGAGGCGGTCACTCTAAGAGATTTGTTGAAATCTCTAACGAAAACTTGTTTAATTAGAAATTTGGCAAACTTTTGTGCTAACGGGTGCAAACAGCTATACAATTGCATTGTTAGTGAAATTAAAACCTTATGAAATATAATAAAGCGGAATTAGTGCCTGCCAGTTTATAACAAGAAATCAGAGGTATATGGTGATTAAATATCAAATGTCTTGGTTATTCCTAACGTTACGTGGGATTGTGAGTGGCTCCAGAGATATGTGATATGTGTTATATCATCCAAACCAATAGCCTTTGAGATGGTTTTCTTGTGGGATTGTCCCACAAGTACTATCCCCTAAAAATCTTGGTTGGGTGATAATCCCACACATACAGGCTTGGTCAAGACAATCCCCCACATTACAAGACATCCATCTCCCAAAATTTTGTCTATTATTAGTGGGTTTTAAACAAGTAATTGAGTTATGGTTTAGTTAAATAGATTATCAGACCATGGTTACTTGATCTATCATCATTTTAGTTTGTGATGTTGCTATAACACATCTTAGCTCATTACAAGCCATATTGAACAAATCAAATTGATTGCTAAGTATACTGTGATTAGCCCCTGTCTCAATCTCCATGCACATTTTGTTTAAAATTTTGTGATCATGGTGAACAATTTCAAGATAAGCATGTCTAACTATTCTTCTTACTTATTCTAAAAACAATTCTCCCTTCCCCAACAAAACAAAGCTAGTATACATTGTACAAAGCCTTTAATATGATAACATACAAGCCTTCCTAAAATGGTATAATTTAAACACTAAGGGAACAAGAGTTGTATATGATGCCTATGTAAGATATGCCATCTCCTGAAGCACGTGTGATGTGGGACAAATGGGATTTTAGGGTTTGTGGTGAAATTTTGGTAGAATTGAGGAAAAAAAGATATGATCACGGATCATAACCCGAATCTTGGCTTCACCGCCTGATTCAATTCAATCCATGAGATCAAACCAAATAACACAAATTTTCATAAGGAAACAATTTTTTGAGTCAATTCATCATTGACCTTTTCAAAATGTAGCACATGACTATATATAGCCTACAATACATGCACCATATACGTAATTATTGATAAACTCAAATCTACCCAAATTTAATTCAATTAAATCCTAAATCTTCACCAAATCTAAATTCAAATAAAATCAACAAATCCTACTAAATTTGAACCGTTTAATTTCCTATCATTCTTCCGGACTTGAAAGTATTCATCTCGAGAATGTAGTGGTAGATACAAGATAAGCATAATCGGGTCGAATCACATCATACATCCTCAATCAGGCCAAGGTGATGGTCGGGGAATCAACACGATGCAACATGGCTGAACCAAGGTGGTGGAGGTGGAACTAGGTTTCGTGACAAGCTGGCTGTGAAGTATGGTAGGTCGAGCCAATCAGACAGATGTAAATCATCCATGATGAACACGGAACGGACTGCACCTTGCACCATGAGTAAACTAATCTCCTGTGATCCTTCTCCTGTAGAATCCTTCTCCTGTAGAAAGATGTGCAATGGTTCGTAGACATCAGACGATCTCAAGAATAATGAAACTCTCATAACTGTCAAAGATGCCTAGCTTCATGGTGGGATCTACTGGAAGATCTATAAGAGTCTCAATAAGAGACTCTTCCACTTCTGGCTCTGGCCTTGGCTCTTCCACTTCTGGCTCTAGTTTTGGCTTATCGATAACTTTTGTATTTGGTTCATCAATAATATCTGGCTCGACGAGGACTGGAGGACCTGGATCTGGATCAATCTTTGTTGCCATATCTTCTATAATCTTCTGGATGCCCTCTAGAGTCTCCCGAAACTTAGTGAAGAGAAGGTGCCAGCATATCGAGTGCGCAGTGGGTCTTGCAAGACAAATCAACGTCGACAGAAACTATTGATGTCTTTTCACTACCAGTAAGCTTCTCCAACCAGCCTCATTTGGGCATAGCGTCACTTCTGTTCAGATGTCAGAACAAAATAACTTAAGAAAACTTTAATATTGCTTTCTCACTTCTGATACCCATCACGATCATGAGAACCCCGAAAATACAGGATAGCCGCATACATATCCCTTTTAACTTTTTTCATCACCATCAGTACGTATATATTTATCACAAAAGTAAAACCCCATGAATAAAATTCAGTGCATAAGCTCAGAAATTACCCGAAAAATCTCAACGGTTCGAACTGGGCTCAAATCGGACTGAAAACAGTGCCTGAAACGCTGATATTCTGCTGCAGGAATAGTACTGGCACCAATACGGGCTTGTAGAAATCAAATCTGCCGTTCAATTGCTGTGAACTCTTTCCAGTAGCTCTGAAACTCAGCTGCGAATTCAACGCTTCTGAGGGAACTCGAATCAGACTCTGAACAGATGAGAAACAACTCCTGGACTGCGGTTATATTGAGATTGAAATAGTACGGCTCGAATTGAGCCGCTGTGAATAGTTCGGTTCAGATGAGCCGTTACTCGAGCCACTTGGTTCGGCTAGACTCGGCTTGGCTCAGATCCGGCTTGTGGAGCCAATGACGTCAACAAGGAGCCGCTGATGTCAGCAGAGCTGCTGACGTCGGCTGTAAGCCGATGACGTTAGCAGCTGCTTAGCAGGTTGGCTTCAGTCGTGTTCGAGTCAGGTTCAGGTGAATTGGGGTGGATCTGAACCCGATTCACTTAAACTCGATTACAACGGGTCTCATTTAAACCCGAATACCCGTTAGCCTCTCTTCTTCCGTTCGGGTTTGGGTTTTGGACCAAGAATAACAAGATATCCCGTTTTCTCCTCTTCTAATTTTTTTGTAGCTAGGGTTGCATGTTCTCGATGGTGGCTGGTTGGTGATGATGAGGAGAGCTGACGAAGGAAGAAGACAACTACGGGGAGGGGAGGTGGATGGAGACGGCGATCGCGGGAGGCTGAATGAAGAGGAAGATGGTGCGGCGAGGTTGGCAATGATGTCAGTTGGAGGTCTCATCAG
Source organism: Agave tequilana (assembly GCA_038442645.1). NCBI lineage: Eukaryota > Viridiplantae > Streptophyta > Magnoliopsida > Asparagales > Asparagaceae > Agave > Agave tequilana. The sequence continues at coordinate 165,531 of JAVJIF010008185.1, read as the reverse complement.
TGAGATTGAGCAGTGATCTTGTCGGCGAGGCTTCGTCGATGAAGGTTGGATGACGACGAGATGGCGCTGACGAAGACGAGGTGGCGAGAATCTAGGGAGAATGATGCGAGATGGAGATCGGTTATGAGACAGTGCTGAGCGGTGATGAACTGGGTGCTAATGGCTGTGGCAGTGGTTGTCAGCATCAATGGTTGCGCTAGTGAATGTCGGCGGAAGTCGGAGGTCCGGTGCAATGGCGGCGAGGGCACAAGATGGCGGAGTGATGGTGGACGAGATGATGAACATTATTTGTGGTTACTGTTCACAAAACAATAGAATTTTTTTGATTGATTTTTTATTTCTTTTCTTTTATCTCTTTTTCTTTGATTTTTTTCCAGGAGGTTCGGCTCTGATACCAAATTGATGTGGGACGGAGGAGATTTTTAGGGTTTGTTGTGAGATTATGGTAGAATTGGGAAAATGAATATGATCACGGATTGCAGCCTGAATTTTGGCTTCACCACCTGATTCGATTCGATCCATGAGATCAAATCAAACAAAAAAAATTTCCATGGGAAACAAATATTTTAATCAATTCATTATTGTCCTTTTCAAAACGCAGCACATGGCTATATATAGCTTACAATACGTGCACCATACGTGCAATTATTGATAAACTCAAATCTACCCAAATGTAATTCAATTAAATTCTAAATCTCAATCAAATTTATTCAAATCTAAATTCAAATAAAATCAACAATTCCTAGTTAATCTGAACCGTTTAATTCTCCATCAATGTGCCTCACTATTTTTCACTACATGGTCATAAAATGCCACTTTTGCCCTCCTTAGGATATCCGATGTCACACTTTCCCAAGACTATAGTGGAAAATCACATAAGAGAAGTTATGTGGGCTTCTTCGAAGAGTTTCTAAAGATCCCGTCATTTTGTTCTCCCCAAATTAGCCAAGATGTTGCCTTTGGAATTATATCCCAAACACCTCTAAATTCTGACTTCTGGGTGTATTATCTTTTGCCTCCGTTTGTTTACAGAGACTTAGTGGACCTTGGATGGCCTCTATTACTGCTACATCATTTAATCTCTACCTATAACCTCTTGTTGTATCAACTATGAGGTGGAATGTGGTCAATATGGACTCCCTCCCTCCTTATACTGGAGGCTTGGGCTTCTACAGTTTCTTTGAGCTTGCAATTTACCTTGGACGACTCCGACTGCTTACCCAAAAGTTAAGGAACTGGCACATGGATGTACATGGATTTCATTGTATATGTACTCTGCTTGTCCCACCTCCATTGGATAGTCTGGTGTGTTCCCTTCGAGAGGTTTTTAGTCTTGTCAATATGTGACTAGGTCCTCACTGTCCTTGTGGAATTTTAAGGTTGATCTGGACCTAGGTCTCCAACCATCACCTCTATTGTGATGAGTGTTGAGGTATCCAGTTATCCACATCCTAGGCAACCTCAAAGTGATGGGGAATCTGTATTGCAAAGGGATGTCCCCGCACAAAGGGTCTGTCTCAAATCACATGGACTGCCTGTTACCTATGGTACACGTAGTTTCTATAAAGCAGGTGTCTTTGCAATTGCACACCTCTTTCCAAAATGCCATCCACATGTGTGTGCCACCCACTGACTAATAATCTTATGGTTTCTGTTTGATGCTATAATCTGAAACTCCAGAACTAGAGTAATAACATCAAGAAGCATGGAAAGACGAAATTGTCTCTTCTAGCTGTCTATGTTCATTGGTGTTTTCAATGAATGATGTCTGTCAAGTCTTTACATATTAATGGTTGTATGAATAATTGCAGTATGTTAAGAAAGTTGATTTTGATGATAATGATTCTGGGATTTCTTTTACTGCAGACTACAGGTTGGAACTCTACATGCACAGGTCCTACACGAAAGATGGTAGTTATCACGTCTTGTCTTCTCAGTGATGCGCATCGGTATATCCTGCATTGCTTGGGCACCCATCAAACAATTCTTCACTGCATTATATTTACATCTATCTCAGAGGTGCTTCTTAAATGCTCAGTTTGATTTTACTTATTTGCAAACCTTTCCAATATCTTTCCTGGTTGGTGAGGTCAACTTTGGATTTGTAAATTGCTTGCTAGAACAAATTTTTAAAAAAATAATGTGATCTCTTTCATGGTAGTATAACAGTTCTGTTCTTTCCATTCAACTTTGTTTTAGTAAAATTTATTGTATAATATTGTTTTAACTTTTTAAATATCTTCAGCAATCAGTATGCCTGGTAGTTAGTGTGGTAGTTCCCTGTTTGTGTTACAGTTTATAGGGATGTAATAATCCTTAGATCTTGTTTGAATTATAATATGAGATTATATAACTTATGCATGTAACATTTTCCTGTTTTACTAATTGATGTGAACGTGTGTACGTGTATGAAAATCAACAATAAAACACTCAATCACGCTTCACCAACTTGAAACGATCATTGGTAGGAAAAAAATTAAAATTAATAAATTGGATAGATGTAACAAACTAACATGCGCAAACAAATCCAATTCAATCATGAATCAATTAAAGATAATATATTATGCGGCAAAAGATTTTACGATCAATATTAAATCTAATGAATTTCAGGCAAGCAAATACGCACAATCTCACGTTTATGAACATCAAGTTAAATCGATAAAATAGAGATTAATTATCAGACTCGAAATAACTGATATGAGTTAGAAACGTACCTATTGAGGATCACGTTGGCCTCAGTGCCTTTGTGATACTTGTGGATGAGTAGAGAAATCTCCGACGAATCCAACGCTTTGAACCGTGATGGTTTGGCTCCGGATGAGAGAGATATAGGCTGAAAATGGAATTGCTTAATGGGTCTGTCAGGCTGTTAGGTTTACTATAGCATGTGGGTACATTGTGCTAGTCGGGGTCCGACACTGTAGCAGTCGGTCGGGCACTGTAGCGCGGCACTGTAGCAATTTTTTTTCTAATTTTTTGTGGAGAATTTATGGGGAAGTTTGAATATTGTTTTTCTAGTTTTTTTTTTTAAGAGAAATTTGTGGAGAGGTTAGGAACCAAGAGAAGAATAAAAATTTAGAAGTAAGAGTTTGAGAGGAGGAGATAAACAATTATGGCTTCATACTCTAATTGGGATTAGGTAGGGTTTCACACTCTAAACTAGAGTTTCCTGGGGCTTTCCACCACTAAGAGAGAATTTGGGAGAGATCATTGCTCGCACACAATTTTGAGAAAATATTATGTCATTACATAAAATTGTTTGATACAAGGCCTTATGTAGGCTTTTACAAAATTCGAATACAACTCAAAATCTCAATCAAAATAGAATTACAACTCCAAAATAAAGAAACAAAACTGCTAATAAAATACAACTTTAAAATTAAGAAATTCAAAATAAAGAAAATAAAATACAAAAGTTCTACTACTGGAAAAGTAGAACAAGGTGTCTTCTCCACCGGTGAAACACGTGTCATACACGTGGCTTGATATCCACATCATTCTCCCTGTATTGGAGAGAACTTGACTCCGTCGAGTTAGAAGTGAAAATGCTTTCATGTTGCTTCAAAATTTCATAATCAATCTTCAGCAGTTCACTTCGGTCTATTCATGTATCATCAATTGGTACTTTTTCTGTCTAACAAATCAAATATTTTCGAATTCCACTAATTTGGGTGGTGATAATTTTATCATCTAAGAATTTATCAACTTGACATGCTGTATAGGGTAAAATATTTAGTAGTGGTGAAAGGAAGGGGCTCTCGAAAATAAGCTCATGGGAAGGCTCATCAACAAGTGGGATAACATCAAGGTCCTTATAATTCACTAAGTAGTCAATATTGAAAGTAGAATTGATGCCAAAATCTATAGGAAGATTTATAACATAACTATTATCATTCAATTTCATCAAGATTTGTAATGTATCAGAACTACAAGCATGTAACTTTTGAATAACATCACCAACATTAAAAGTATTTAATTTATTCTTATCATCGACTTGTATCCCATGGTTGGTGTTGTTTTGTGTAATTTTATGACTGATCTCCGTGGGTTCGTGCACTTGTGATGCAAAAGATGATGCAGACTCAATGACTTGATACCAATTGACTATGGGGATAAGGTCGGTAGAGAATTTTGATTTAGTATGTAACATATGCCATAACAGAAAAGGGGATGGTATCGATAGTAAAGAAGGGGTTGGTGACCAAAACAGGTATTTCTAGTAGGGATCAGTAGTAGATGAGGTGGAGAAGGTGGTGTTGGCATATAGCTGGTGAAGGGAGAGGGCGGGTGACAGTAAACTCCTTAATCACATAAGTGACTTTCAAAGAAATAGTACTATCGGCTTAGGTGCTTCAATAAGAATTCCATCATTGATGGTAATTTAAAATAGGCTTGGACAGTTGGCAGCAACATGCCCATAACTTTGACATTTGTAACACTTAATTGTGAGACTATTATTGAAAAAGTTTTTTTTTCTGGTGTTCTTACTATTATTGTTATCAGACTTTTTATTTGACTTCTCTAGCAGTGGGATCACACAAGGAATACTACTTTTCAAGTTTTAGTTAGAAGAATTCATGATTGAAGTAGGTTATCAATTTTAGCCATGATATCATCAAGTGTTGATTGGGCCTCCATGGTTTGGTTCGAGGGAGTGAATTTAGCCAATAGGGGTGAGTGTATTAGACCTATGGAGTTGAACAGATGTGGGAGGTTTAAACTCGTAGAAATAAGTGACACATATTTAGTGATAAGTTGTCCTTCGTATATTCTTAAGTTTCAATCGATCGTTAAGTTTGAGTTTTCCTTTTTTTCCCAAATTTGTCCAGTATTGACTAGCTTGTTCAGTTAGTTTCCTGATAGCGAATCCGACTTTCTCAGCTTCAGAAAATGAGTATCGGTTGAAGTACATATCCATGCTTTGTAGTCAATGTAGAAAAACTTGTGGATCTCTTAAATAATCAGAATAATCCAGACGACCATCAAAAGTCGGTACATTCATAGTGGTGGTGTGAGAATTCCTATAGACAAAATTTTATTTTTATTTTTATTTTTTTAAAATGAAAGAAAGCGGTAAAATTCCTAGTAAGGGTCTAGATGATGCAAATCTATATTAATTTTTATTTTGTTTTGTTGGTTTTTATAATAATTTTCGGATTAATCAAACTCTAATCTTATCAGTCCAATTGGTCAGATCGGCATAACTCAGGTGGGAGATTTTTCGCTCTCGATGTTTCTTAATTACAGAATCACGTTGAGTACTCTTTCTTAATTAAAATCCAATTGTACAAAGTTTAAAAAAAAATTACTCTTCAAAGATTCCTAAATTACACTAATATTTTGGGTTTTAAATAAAATTTAGTTAGATGCAAGAAATCAAATAGATGTGACTGATATGCTAATCTTACCTAACTGTGTTCTGATACTACACTGATGTGAAACGTGTATGTGTGTATGGAAATCAACAATAAAATACTTAATCATGCTTCACCCACATGAAATGATCGTTGGTAGGAAAAGATTTAAACCAATAAAGAGGATAAATGTAACAAAATAACATGCACAAGCAAATCTAATTCAATTATGAATCAATTAAAGATAATATATTATGCGACAAAATATTCTACGATTAATATCAAATTTAATGAATTTCAGGCAAGTAGATACACACAATCTCACATTTGTGAATAACGGTTAAATTGATAAAATATTAGAGATTAATTATCAGACTCGAAATAACTGATATGAGTTAGAAACGTGGCTACTGAGGATCACGTCGGTCTCAGTGTTCTTGTGATGCTTGTGGTGCGCAAAGAAATCTCCCACGAATTTAACGCTTCGAACTGTGGGCGATTTAGACTCCGGATGAGAGATATATGTTGAAAATGAATCAGAATCGCTTAACGGGCCTGTCAGGCTGTCGGGACACTGTAGTAGCTGGTCGAGCACTGTAGCGCGGTACTGTAACAATATTTTTCTGATTTTTTAATGGAGAATTTGAGAAGAATTTGTGGATTGAATAGTGTTTTTTTAGTTTTTTTTCCTTTTGATAGAAAGAAATTTGTGGAGAGGTTGGGAATCAAGAGAGAAATTTGGAAGCAAGGGTTTGAGAGGAGAGAATAAACAATTAGGATTTCACACTCTAATTGGGGTTAGGTAGGATTTCACAATCTAAATTAGGGTTTCTTAAGGCTTCCCACCACTAGGAAAGAAATTGGGAGAGATCATCAATCACATATAATTTTGAGAAATTTTCATAATATTCATTGCATAAAACTATTTGATACAAGGTCTTATATAGGCTTTTAGAAAATTTGAATATAACTCAATTTTCTAATTAAAATAGAATTACAACTCCAAAATAAAGAAACTAAACTCCTAATAAAAATACAACTCAAAAATAAACTCAAAGTAAAAAAAAAACTAAAATACATAGAGTTCTACTAGTATTGGGAAATTGGAACGAGACATCTTCTCTACCGATGAAACACATGTCATGCACGTGGCTTGATATCCACATCACTAATGTGAAAGTACACCTGGAGTGGGGGTGAATAGATGTAATGTTAATCTAATAGTCAATAATGTATAAATGCAATAATTATAAAATGAATGATGCAAATGATCAACTCAAATTAAGAAGTGAAGTCGGATTCCTTATGAAGGGCTCTATAACTTTTCTTTTATATTCCTCTAGACAATGAGTTGAGGTGCTCAATTGCTTTCTTGATTGAGAGAGTGAAAACTGATAAGTACAAATGATGCTAGAAATGAATAGAAGCGCAAATGAAAGTAAAACACAAGTGTAAGTAATAGCAAGTAGAGTAGAGAAAGCAATCGCAAACGCAAGAGATTTATTTCGAGGTCAACCATAAATCTTTACGTCCCCACATTCAACGTGTGAAAGATTTTCACTATCCATAAAGGATCTTTCCACAAATGAGCCTTCACAAAGGAACTATAATGGTCTACACATAGACCGGAGTATACAACTCCAACTCTCAATCCTCTACGAAAGTGGTAGCACAAAGACAATGAGGTTTACAAACTCTTGGTGGCCACAAAGATCACAACCACAACTTCCTATAGTATATGTTGAGAAGCTAGGCTCAAGAAGTTTGTGAGAGAGAAAATTCAGTTGAAATGAATGAATTTAAGAGATGAAAATTTGGAGAAATTAGCTTGGAAATGAGAGCGCTTAAAGAAAAAAGCAGAAAACTTTCTCTTTTGAATAAACTTGATTTTTCAAAATATTTCCCAAAATCAAAAGATTTCTCTGTATCTAATCCTTTCCAAATGAACTATATGTATAGGCAAGTGATAAACACTGTTAGTACAGCTTATCAAGTTATTAGGAAAGAGATTAGGTCAAAAAGGGGGAAATATCCTTTGGAGAATAAGTTAAAACCCCAGATTTTAAAAACTAGCAGTTACTGTAGCTCTGACAGAACTTCGGTCGACCGGCTGGTCGATCGCTTTGTCGGCCGGTCTCAATCGAGACAAAACAAGTGTCGGTTGACTGCCCGGTCGACTGCTAGGTTTTGTCGGTCGACCGGGCGGTCGTCTGACAAACGTGCACAACATGCACACACTGTGGCCAAAAATGGTCACGAGGTCCGGTCGACCGACCTGTCCTAAAAACCTATTTTCAGGTAAATTTTGAAATCAAACTCATTTTTAAATATTTTGTATTGGTTTGAAAAGTGATTTGGCAATACATAGGCTATGGGATATATGATAGAAACATGATATAAATTTAAAAAATATGGGACATATTTCAAACACCAAACCTCGTGGAATACCAAAACAAAAAAATTTGATGTGAAAACTTGTATTTTGAAAACTTGTATTATTGTGTGTGACTTCTTGAGCATCAATTCTACATTCTGTACTTTGAAACATTCTATTTTCTTACATTTATTTTATATGTCTTCAAGCAATCTTCAAGAGGGCTTCTTCAAATACAAATCTTGATCGTTCAAATCTTGAGTGATTTTGAGACTAGAATACCTTCTTTTTGAGAAAGAATACACCAAAATATCCTTTGAACCTGAAATATTTAAAACACTTAAACTTGATTAGTATCAAATAACTTCATGTGGCTTGTAATCATCAAACAAAACGGAGAGGAAACCCTTGGGCCAACATAATGCTCATGCTCCTGTTTGAATTTTCTTGTATGTCAAACCGGCCATTGTCTAAACCCTTGGTACCTTCAGATTGCATTGTCCTTTGCCTTATTTCTGTGCTTGCATAAGCAACAGAACCAACTTATGCTACCCTTTTAATTTGAAGTATCACCTGCAGTAGTTGTGGAACTTGTAATCTCTTCCTAGTTCCTAATCCCTCGGCCTACTATCTACAGAATTCCATCTACAGAATTATCATCGTAGTTGTCTTCTTTCTTGAACTAAACTTGTACTTTGGAGTTGCTGCCTTCTATAAATATTATGTGGAGGCAGGTAAGTGATTTCAGTCAAATATCATCTCTCAAGTGAAGTCAATGTATGTTAACTTGCCTATCGACTTCCACATCACATAAATCCCAATTTGGATGTTTTGTTCATAGCCAACTTTCCGGGTGAATTATCAGAAATCTGCTTCTTCAGATCCAAACTAAAGATCCTATATCTCTAATTATTTCCAGCCTTTTAAATTCTTTCTTCAGGCCTTCTTCTGAATCTTTAGTGAGTGATCTTAAAGAAAAGAAATGAAATTGCCAAAGAATAGATCTTTGCTGTTTAAGAAAATATATTAGGTTTTCTATTCTGGAATAATGTTGACTATTGGACTTTTGGACGTTGCATGTCATGACATCAAAATATTTTTTACACCAAATATTACAAATCCAATGTTATATGTGTGGTTAATTGGTGGAGCTTGAAGTCCCTGAACCTTCTATTTAGTTATTCCTTCTTTTGTACTGTGATGTACATGCAATTTAATTTTTTTCAGGCAGGAAATTTCATCACCCAAAAACTCTGCTTCCTCCATAATAATCAATAGTATTTATATCTATGTGGCCAATTCAGTGGTTGTTTGAAGTGCCTAGACCATCTTTGTAGTTCATTCTTTTTTACCCAGTTCAAAGCAAAAGAGTTGATCACCCTGATTTGGTCCTAGATTCTCTTCATTATTTTTTTCTTGTGTGGTATGCATTCAGAGTTACCATTAAGCCTTTAAGTACCCAATATGTGAACAATGGTTTTTTTTTGAAACCTTTGAATGTCAAATTGATTATGATTGCCCCTCACTTTTACCAGAACTACCTTTCAGCATTATTATGAACAGAAGAATTGTTTCTAACAAATAATGTGCCTGACTTACCATTATCTTTCAACATATTTGACTTATTGTTTTGGGATGAATCCACAACTAAGATTTTCGTTCCCAAGTACACAGGAAGGTTTTTACCTCTATGGGACGACTTCTCTAAGTATTGTGCTTAAAGCCATTCTCGTTTTAGGAAGGTTTCATGTGTTGATACATGAAACTCATATTTCTCTTGGCTTTGCATAGAGAACCCTGCATGTAACTCATTCCCAACATTTCTTACTGTAATTTTATCTAGGTGTTGTAAGTTGTAATATGCTATACATTTTTTTTTAATTTTTAGCTTGGCGCCTATTCCTTATTGTATTTGCTTTACAAATACAGACAGCTCACTCATCATATGTGGATTCACCTTTGGGACCTGATGCTTTTCATGAATATGAGACCTTGCTTCTCCAAGACTATGAAGAACTTGTGAAGAAGAGTGAGAGTAAAGTAACTGGTTTGCATCAACATCATAAGAAAAGGGAGTTGACTAGCGTTCATAATGAAAAATTAGCTTATGAAGATGATGGTTGGTCGCAGCCTGCTGCTACCGAAGATTATGATACTAATGTAGTGGCTGGTTCTGTTGGAAGAGTTTTTTGTGATGATGATTCTGTTAGTTTTACTGAAACAGGAGATGGTCCGAGAAAGTTGCTAATCTCTGTGCATCACTTCCCTATGATCATGTGTCCTGTTTCTCCCAGAGTGTTTGTTTTTCCTTCTGAAGGAGCAGTTTCAGAAGCATGCTTGTCGAATGCTCATGAGGATTCTTTTAGTCCTGGGTTGCCTTCCATCTCTGGATTACCTTCTGATGGCGAGGATGTTCCTCCTGGAGCAACACTGACGGCTAATTTTCTATACTATCTGGCTGCCAAGGTATCTCTTTGTCATGGTATAGATATAAGTTTAATTTACGATCTGACTGCTAATTCCTTTATTATTGAGCTATATATTTTCAAGCTAAAGCTTGCCTCTGTCAATGAACTTATTTTTTATTTCTCTTGCTTTGCCCATCATCAACTGTGTAGATGGATCTGAAGCTTGAAATATTCTCCCTGGGCGATACATCAAAAATCATTGGTAAGATGTTGACAGACATGTCCAGTCTTTATGACGTGGGACGGCGTAATAAAAGATCAGCCGGTTTACTCCTTATTGATCGCACACTTGATCTTCTTACACCTTGTTGCCATGGCGATTCATTTCTTGACCGCATATTATCCTCTCTGCCTCGGAGGGAAAGGACGAAATCCTCTTTACCTCTGAAAAACCCTCAAACTGCAAACAAACAGTCCCCTGTTAATCTACAACGCCCTTCACTTGATATAAGAATACCTTTTGAAACAGTTTACAGTATAGAAGAAACTGCAGTGAACAATACTCAGCTTTCTGAGAGCATTGTGGCTTTTGTATCAGGATGGAACTCTGCTGAAGTTGCCTATGATTCCTCTGATTTAGTTGACCTTGCTGACAAGGTACACAATGACAAACCAGACCTTGGGCTTAGCAGCTTGCTGAGTGGGTATTTTCTATCCAACTATACAGGAGCAAATTACTTGGAGGCATTGCTTGACAGGAGAGCCAAAGATGGTGCCCTGATGATCAAGAAATGGCTTCTAGAAGCTATGCAGCATGATAAAATACCCCTAAGTGCAAAAGGACGCATGGGTTCAACAACTGTTTCTGAGCTTCATGCTTTGGTTAAGAAGTTGGCTCCTAATCAGATGTCTTTAATAAGAAACAGAGGGATCATCCGGTTGGCATTAGCTGCGGAAATTGTTTTGAGTGAGCCTCATAGTTCCCGCTGGGATGCATTTGTCAGTGCCGAAAGAATACTGAATGTAAGTTCTGTTGACACTAGCCAGAGCCTTTCAAGCCAAATCCGTGACTTCATCAATACAAGTATTTTGTCAAGATCTCACGTGCAGTATAAAGCTATGGGATCATCCAACAGTCTTCTCTCATTTCAAGATGCGCTGCTTCTAGCGATGATTGGATATATTTTGGCTGGAGAAAACTTTCCCACATCTGGTTCAGCTGGTCCTTTTTCTTGGGAAGAGGAGCATCACCTAAAGGAAGTCGTAGTAGATGCGATTCTTGAGAAGTCAACTAATGCAAAGTTACACTTCCTTCATGGTCTAGAAAAAGAACTTGATGCTAAATCTAGAACTGAGGAAGCTGGGAAGCATGATCATGCTTCTACTGAGCCATCAAAAGTTGACGATTTTGATGATCAGTGGGGTACCTGGGACGAGGAAGATACCGATCAACAAAATGACCAGGCATATGATGACATGCAGCTTAAGTTGGAATTGCGAGATAGGGTTGACCACCTTTTCAAGACTTTCCATAGATTGTCCGGTTTAAAGTGGAGAAACCCCTCTCTTAAAGAAGGTTGGGTAGACTCTGCGAGTAATTTTGGTGGTGATCCTTATGTTAGAAAAGGGCTGATTTATAAGCTTCTAACCACTTTGTTGGCAAAATATGATATTCCTGGCCTAGAGTACCACTCTTCTGCAGTTGGCCGGTTCTTAAAAAGTGGTTTTGGTAGATTTGGGCTTGGACAGGTATGTATAATAGCTTCTGCATACCTTGGTGTTGTTTTACTTAGGTGCAGTTTTTTGTAATCTGTAAATTCAACCTTCCTTTTCAGGCAAAACCAAATTTTGGTGACCAGAGTGTTCTCTTAATTTTTGTGGTGGGAGGCATCAACACTCTTGAGGTTTTGTATTCTACTATTTTTTTTTATATTCATATATGAGATACCATAGTTGAGTTATTATGTTTTAACTTAGAACAAACTGTCATTTAGATGGGCCATTAGGAACTCCCAGCATATTAAATTTTGTGGTGATATCTGTATATTGCGGGTCTGTTAAGTATTGAAGCAAATTTTTATACTTTGACCCAGTTTGTAGCTCAGAGCTTGGTGAGTTGGAGGGTGAATAATAAGAGGGATAAAGGGGAAGGTGGTCCAGATTTCGAATCCTGGAACAGGTGCATCAGGTAAAGGGTGCACCTATCTTGGAAAAGCATGTTGTCTCATTCTGACGGTCAAGTGGGCTTGCAGGAGATGCTTACCCACATATTAGTATTAGATTGTAATTCTTGGGAATTTAATGCAGATCTTTTGTCTGCGTGTTTCTGAAACAAAACAATGTAACTCAAGACATCATAAACTGCTCTAAAGTGGGGTTTGAAAGGTGTGACTTTGGGCCTGATTTACTTGTGCGTGTGCGTGTGCGTGTCCGTGGGTGGGGGGGGGGGGGGGGGGGGGGGGGTGGGTTTGGTGTAAAGGGTTTTCTTAAATTAAGTGTTTTTTTCCGGTGAAAAGGGTTGGTAAAGCATCTCCGAATATGCCATGCCAACCAAGAGCTGCAGAAATGGAATAGAAATCTGTGGTTTTGGTTTTTGAGATTATAATGTTGATACAAAAATGAACAATGGGGTGAGGTTAGAAAGTGCTTGGCTATGAAAAACTTTGTACAAAAAGCGTCTATACTTGGAAACTGAATGCATGATGGTTGGACCTGCTTTCACCAACAGTAAATCCAAGTTTCCTTGGAAACTAAAATAAGAAGGGAAAAAGAAGCTTTTCGTTGGCGTACCAAGTCCGCTGATGCATGTCAGATGAGGAAATTGCTTGGATCCAAAAAACCCCCCAAGTATCCGAGTATCTGATGCGGCTACATCTCCTCGATTGAGTAATTGAGTATCTGGGCTTAATAGCTAGGATCACCGGTAAAGCAATTTGTTTTATCATTTCTTACTTCTAAAACCATTTTATTTTTGCACTAACTTAAATTATGAATTCTGTCAATTTAATTTATCATTTTTTTCCTTCGACATTATTAACATTGAGCAAAATAGTATAAAATGCATGTTCCTCATGAATGGTAGGTGGATTCCTCAAAACTGATAGAAAATCAATGGTAAATAAAATTGTCATCCTGTGAAAAGTATAAAAGATGGGTAGTCAATTTTGTAATGTAGAATGATTATCTCCCATTTCTTTCTGTTTATGAGGAATATTATTACTCAAAAAATAACACTGACATATACATCACATCTTTGCATTGCAAGGTTCGAGAAGCTATGGAGGCACTTTCAGAAAGTAGTAGACCGGATATAGAGTTGATTCTTGGTGGAACAACACTCTTAACTCCAGATGATATGTTTGATTTGCTGTTGGGATCTTCTAGCTATATTTAAACCCATCCTTACATTTTCACAGAGCAGTGCTAGAATTGCAGCTCTTGGTTTTGTCAGAAGTGGATTAACTCGGTTATGGCCTGTATTGAAAATGTCACATGCAACATTGACTCACTGGATCAGGCTCTGAAAGCATTTCTCATTCGTTTAGGCTTTGCCACGGATTCACTTGCTTCAATAGACTCTATTCTTAACATCTATGGTCTTACGATTCTTATTCATAATGCAGCAAGTAGATGCAAATTGAAGGGGTTCGGTTAACAGGTACGAGTAAATCTGTGACTTCTCTTTTATTTTCTGATGTCTACAATTCTTATTGGCAAAGCTACCATCTCTGAAATTGCTTCAATTCATCTGCTTCTCAAATTTTATGAAAGAGCTTCTGGGCAAAAATTAATTTGGAAAAATCATCATTCTATGCTAACATTGGTCTCATTCCTATCAAATTCTTCATTTACTGCAAGAAGAAATTTAGCTGCAACTCTATGATGATGATTTTGAATATCTGGGAACTCGTATATAATTGGCAAATCTGCTAGAAAGAATCATTTCTCTAAAATACTGAATTCCCTTAGAAATCATCTACCTGCAAAAGTATCCTTCTCTCTATGGTAGGAAGAATCATTCTTATTCTGGCATGTTCTCGGTGCTTTGCCTGTCTTTATCCTTCATTCTACCTCCTTATTGAGATGGAATGGATTATGAAGGATTTTTTTATGGGCTGGACAAGAGACTAATAAAATTCACTTAATCAATTGGAATAAAAATTGCAAGCCTATTGAATTTGGATGGCTCGGTTTGTGTCGTTAAATCATTTTAATCTTGCCTCAAAAGATAAGCTTCCCTTTAATGCAATTGCCCGCAAGGATAATTCTGGTCTAACATTGTTTGGGTGAAGTACCCCTCACGTTAAATACTACTGGTCAATGTTATAATGCTTTGGTGCCCTGGAAAGTTAATTTAAATGCAAAGAATTTAGTGCTGGCAAAGTTCAGTGGGTTATTGGCAATTTTGAGGATGTGGATGTAGAGAGATCCTTGGTTGTTAACATATTCTCTATTATTTTTCTCTGGCCAGCTACATGGAGGAACAGCGTGCAAAGGTGAGAAACTCTTGTTAAATGCTACTGGTGATTGGGATTGGCGAAATTTTCTAAGATTATCTCACTAGCATTCATCCCACTCTTGGAATCAATACATAAAGATGAACTTTAATGGAATCCTAATTAGTCCTCACAATTTTCAGTAGAAGGCTTCAACCATTGATTCGGGTCATTCTTCTAGCTCTAGTAGTATTGTTAATACAAGCTTCGGGATAATTAAGAGAGAAGCTGCGGGTCACACTGTGACTAGAGTTTTCTTATGCAAAATTTTGTATAATAAACTTCTTACTGCTGAATTCCTCATAAATCTTAACATCTCGCATGATGAGCTTTGCAAGACTTGTCCAAGATATGTTTAAAATCAAGATCCACTGCCTCTTTTAATGTTCTAAAGCTGGTTCTGTGTAGAACCTGCTCCAAAGTATAGTTGGCCATCAACTGCCATTTTTATCATGCAATGAACTATCCAAGTGGTTCGGTCTCTTCCTAATAAAGCCTTGTCTGCATGATCACATTCTTGCCCGTTATACACCATATTTGCTTTGAAATATTTGGAAAGAACGAAATATAGTTATATATCAGCTCCCTCATGGACGTCACTCTATCTGCTGGAGATGAATGCTTGCAAAGTTCTTTCATTAGAGCATATTCATCTTAACCTTGAGATATGTGCTGCAGTATTGATCCATCTCACATTAACTGGCTAAAGAGATCTAAACAGTTATAGGTCCCATTTTTATTACCTGGAATGTGTTTTTGATGTTTTTTAGTATTTCACATGCTAATGTATTCGAGCTTTGGCCTTGACTGAACAAAAAGAACTCATCAATGTCTCGTAAGAATATGTTCAGAGGAGAAACTAGCCTGGACTTGCTTAGATCGAATTCCTAGTATAGATTTTGTATTGTTCCAACTACTACATTCAAATTAATTTATCTTGTCTTGATGCAGAAGATGGCCAAAGATTTCATGGTGTTGTGATGAGGCACTATAGACACAGAATCCATTGTCGCAGATTCATGACCATGCTACTTGTAGAGAGAGCTGCCAAGCGGATGACAGAGCAGGTGGACGTTGTGGTGGCCTTTCCGGTCTCACTTTTGCGTGATTAGAAACCATTTGCGGGTGGGTTTTGATATTAACTCCATGAAGTGATGGCTGCAATATTCAGTTGTGTAATGTTGATATAAGTAGGAAGATGATGTAGGAAGATGTAGAGTGCTGCTACTGCAGTCTAATGTAACTTGCCACCGGCGTCAATGTATGATGGTGGAAAGAATGATCGATCACTTGCAGCCATCACTTGCCGCCAAACCTCACGAAGACTGCTTGGTTAATGTCCTTAAATGTTATTGGCTTTCCGTTTGTGTCCTAATGCACAAAAAGTTAAATTATATGTAATTGATACGGTGTAGAGATTTTTGCAGTTGAGTTGGTGAGCTATGTGTGTCACAATGTGCAACATCATTTTTCAATATTTACGTTTATAATGAATTTAGTTTTATCTATATATGTTTGAAGAATCCATGCCCGTTGCTGAGCCAAGTTCTGTTGCTCTAATTTTTGTGCCAACTTTACCATTGTTCTCGTCGTCATACATTTATTGGAGGTTTCAGATCTGATAAGCTTTGGTATCATTTTGTTCTTAGTCTTCAAAGAGAGTTAACGTTGAGCTAAATGACGTGGTTTCTTGCAAGTGTATGAAGCATAAATTAATGGAATTTTGCCTTCATGTAAGCAGGAAGCAGCAATTTAATGAAGTGAAAGAAACAGGAAACTGGGGAAAACTTGTTAGTTACTTGAAAAACAGTGAACAGAACCTTGCGTTTACAATCCTAAATTACTCAAAAACAACGAACAGAGGCAAGAAAGATTGTTGATTCTACCTTTTTATTTTTTTGTACAGTTGATTTTTCCCTGAAGGCACCATCAATTAACTCTCATGTAGGCACCCGATTCTGCAATTTAGCAATGTTGATGTAGCTGCAAGCACTTTGAAAAATGCGGTTGTTTTAGTTTTAGTCCCACATCGGGTGCACTAAGACAGAATCAGGTAGCAGATGGGCATAAATTAGTCGGGCAGGCGCCGTTTCAAAGTATACCTTTCTCGGCCTTTTGGCTAAGATCAAGTGTAGTATCTGTTCTTATCAGTTTAATATCTGATACGTGGGCCATTGGCCCACTTATGATATTAAATTAAGTTTTGTTGGGGGGAGGCCCATCACGGTAGCTTGCTGCTGGGGCTTTCGAGCGTCGCCCATGCGTTGCACTATTGCACGGGCCAGGCGCACCCCTATCTAGTCAATGTTTAAATTTTATTTTTTATTTTTTTAACTTAAATAGCATTTTATAAATGAAAATTCTGTTTTATATTTATCAAGTTTTACGAGCTACTAAGTTTGTCTCTTAATTCAATAGAATTGAATAATTATTTTACTAATTATTCAAAAACAATTAAATGTGCCATGTCTTTAAACAGAAGTCAGATTATTACGCTCTTTCGGGGAAAAAAGAACTATAGGATGGTTCTCTAGGATTTGAGAGTGGTTTTGAGATTTATTAAAAGTAAGGATAATTTTGAGACTTCACAAATTTTTAAAAAAAATATTAATAATATTATATTTTATTTTTTAACTCACGGTAAGATAATTTTAAAAATATGAAAAAATTTTAGTAATTGAGCAATTATGATAATTTAAAAGTAAATATAGGCATATGAAGAATTTGAAAAGTAAACATAAGAGAAATTTCAAAAGAAACATTATTAATGCTAGTTCCAA
Organism: Agave tequilana; assembly: GCA_038442645.1. Taxonomy (NCBI): domain Eukaryota; kingdom Viridiplantae; phylum Streptophyta; class Magnoliopsida; order Asparagales; family Asparagaceae; genus Agave; species Agave tequilana. The sequence continues at coordinate 148,119 of JAVJIF010008185.1, read as the reverse complement.
ACTGAAAAAATTCCTAATATAGCTAAAATTACATGGTTCTCTAGGATTTGAGAGTGGTTTTGAGATTTATTAAAAGTAAGGATAATTTTGAGACTTCACAAATTTTTAAAAAAATATTAATAATATTATATTTTATTTTTTAACTCACGGTAAGATAATTTTAAAAATATGAAAAAATTTTAGTAATTGAGCAATTATGATAATTTAAAAAGTAAATATAGGCATATGAAGAATTTGAAAAGTAAACATAAGAGGAATTTCAAAAGAAACATTATTAATGCTAGTTCCAAACTAAAAAAATTCCTAATATAGCTAAAATTACATGAATTTGAAAATTATTTGAACAAAATAATTATTTGTTTAGTTGTGAATTGTGATTCCTCAAGGACACAATTACTTTTCACACATAAATTAGAAGAGGACACACCTAACAGTCTCACCAACAATTCTATTATGTCTTTGTTTCCTGGAAAATACAAATGAAAAATGAAATAGAAAATTATATGAAAATTATTTCTCAAAAATAAAAAATTAAGAAAAACCTCGTGCGGATGCTCAGTTTTGCCAAAAATAATGAAAGAAGCATGAAAGATAGATAATCAAAATCCTATTAGGATTTTTTTTACTTGAGCAAAGTGAAGATAAAAAAAATCACAATTAATCACTAGTAGAGTCTTTTTGTAGCGCCAGTAAGAGTGTAAACGGACTGAACACGGAGCGAATATAAGTTTCCTCATGTTTTTATTTGTTTCTTTTAGTGAAATTGATTCGGATATAGATATTTTAACCCACTAGCTATATTTGTCAGATACAAATTCATACTTGTTTGGATTCAAATATTTGTCAGATATTAGCGAATATGTATAAAAAAACTAGAGAAAATATGATTTACTCTTCATTTAGCATTTTTATATGAAAAATATTGAAACTATACAAAAATCATATGGGCATATTCTTTTAAAATCATAAAATCACATCATCTAATGTTTTGTTTATTTGAACTGTATTTGTTTTCAAACATATTCGGTATATTCAAATATGCATTCAGATATGTCAGATACTTTTACCTTTATCTTATCCATATGCATATTCTCAACAGATATGGTATCCACATTCAATAGTTAAATATAAAATCGGATATGATGCATTTCCCTGTGCAACCCTAAGTGCCAGTATGCTGGAAGTGGCACTTGCCTGATTTCGGGTTATTTTAAATTGAAGTGGCACTTGCCTTATTTTAGGAATTTAGGTTACTTCAGCTCAATTGAATTGATTAACGATAGGCAAATCGAATTTGAAATTCCTTTCTCTAGGCTAATTTCTTCCTCCAATCAAATCTAAACTTAAGTTCTCTCTTCCCCAGTAATCTCACAGATAAAGTAACAACTACACATTGCATCATTTAAACATTCACATTGAAACACTGGAGACTGAAAGTTCTTTTTGAAAATGAGGGCGTACACATAATCATACGTATTTGTAGCAACCAATAATAATAATAATAATAAAATACTCTTATTAAATATCGAAAATCGAACTCAAGACCAACTCCATGGAAAAATGATTTCACCTTGCTGGAAAGATCACAATCATGTCACAGCCCCATATTTGGTTGTCTGCTGCAGGCTTGCACACTCGCACTACTTCAGTGGGATTTAGGAGAGCACGAAGGAACATGAAGGTGCGAGTCCCACTTCATTTGTTTGTGAGTGGGATTTATCTTCTTTTTACTTCTTTAAACTAACAAGATAATGTTATCAGATTCAGCTCAAGCACTAACTTTGTGGTTAAAATATTTTATTTAAGTTCATACCATAACTGATAAAAACTTCATGGAGTTTCAGTTCCCATGTAATCTTTCGATGTTATCTTTTCCAGTTTCCAAAATATTGGATCTTGTCAATGTAAAGATAAACCCATGTTGTTAAAATCAAAGAAATTGCACGAGATCAAATGCAAGATGGCGCTGAAGAGTATAGTATTTTGCTTCTTGTTGCTTTTGATAATCAGAGACAAAACACAACAATCCTCACTTGACTGAAACAAGCTCTGTTCGTAGCAATTCATATATCTGAACATCTTCACACACAGGCCTCCAGCAAGTTCAGGATTCAGTATCAGATTGAGCTTAGTCGTCGTCACCCAACAATCGACCAAGCAACAATGGTAACACAAAATCCAAACCAAGATTGTTCATGACAGAATGCAATCATCTACTGACCACTGGTTAGCCATTCTTCTCCCTGTATGAAGTTCCTCACAGAATACGCCCCCAAATGCTCCGCCGGTATCCGGCTGCTCCACTCCACCCTCCCGCTGTCGTTCGCCCCCGGCCCCGAGCTCCCGAACTCGCCGAAAAACAGCGTCTTCAGCGCAAACTCCCCCCGCCACGGCAGCCACCCCTCCGGCCTCACCATCTCCCCCAAGTAGCAGTTCAAGAACACCGCCCTCGAGTACTCCTTCCACGGCCTCCCCAAATACACCTTGTGCCTCCCTGGCCTCTTCCTGTAAACCTCCGTGTATTCATCACTCCCGTTGACAATGCACCCCCGGAACACGAACCCCGTGGCCTGCCCGGGGTCGGTCCGGCCGTGCGCGGTCACCGCATTGCTCTCCCCTTTCTCCGGCCCCTCCAGCCGCGGCACCACGACGATCGAGCAGCTGTGGAACACCGAGGCCGAGTTCCCGAATATGAAGTCTACGGTGCCGGAGATCCTGCAAGAGTGGTAAAACTGGCGGAGCGACCGGGCGTAGAGCGTGTCCTGGTGGCCCAAGAACTCGACGGAATGCAGGACCGACCGGTCGCTGTCGGACCGGAAAGCGACCGCCTGGTGCGCGCCGGGGCCGGCCGCGTTCTCGATCGTCAAGTCCCTCGCCATGAATCCGTCGCCGGCGACGCCGACGGTGGCCGTGTTGTAGGTCGTGACCCCGGTCATCTGCGCGTTGAGCTTGCCGGTGATCACGGTCCTGCCCATGCCCCCGCCGAGAAAAACCACGTTCGTTTTCTCGAACGGGACCCTGACGGTCTCTTCATAAACCCCGGCCTCGATGCGGATCACGAACCGCCTCGACCCGTAATCAGGCGCGGCATCCACCGCCTCCTGCAGCGTCGTGTAGTCGCATCCGCCGCCGGACTTGCAGACGGTGACGTCAGCCGGCAGATCCGACGGGAACTGAACAGTGACGTCATCGTCACCACCACCGCCGGAGTCGGCCCAGTAGCCGTCGCGCTCCGTCTGCGGCGGGGCCCAGGCCGACAAATCCCCACCGTACCGCTGCAGTGCGGCGATCATAGACAGGCCGTTGCTGGTGAGCCGTGCGAGATTCGCGACGAAAGCCATGGCGGAGGCGACCTGGCGGGTGCCGTTCACGTACTTGAGCGCCGACCAGCAGTCGTACTGGTACAGCAGCGCGGCGCTGACGACAGCACGAGCACGAGGATTACTGAAATTAGTGTCGTTAATGGCAGCGGAGAGGCGGCGAGAGGAGAGGGAGAGATGGTCGAGGCAGTTCTGGGCCGCGTTCTTGCGGGCGGGGTTTGATTGGGAGGAATCGAGAATGGATTGGGAGAGGGACTGCGCGGTTTCGAGGTTTTGGGAGGAGAGGGAGAGGGCGGCGAGGATGAGGTCGGCGGCGGATGAGGATCTGGGTTGGGATTGGGAGAGGGAGGAGATGCAGAGGGGAGGGAAGAGGGAGGACCGGCATGCTTGTTGGATGGTCTGGGTGGGGACTGAGGAGGAGATGGGGGTGGGACTCAGGAGGTGGAAGAAGAGAGTGAGGATGATGAAGGAGATCATCATGGGGATGAAGAGGAGGGGATTTGAGAGGGATGACAGCGAGGAGAAGAGGGGTTTCTTGTTGTTGGGTCTTCTGTGCATTGTGAGAGAGAGTGAGCTTGGGGTTGAGATTTATGGGGCTGAGATTTGGGAAGAAGACGAAGAAGGGGAGGTCACGGGGGCGCACTGTGGCGAGAAAGTGGAAGAAGAGGGCGTGGCCACTGCTGTGATTATGGTGATTGAAAGAAAAAGCTACGGTTTTTTTTTTTTTTTTTCAATTAGTCTTTGTGAATTCTGAATAAAAACAATTTTCAGTAATACATTTCTTTTTTGCAATTTAAACAATTTTCAATTGGAAAGTTCTTTTTCTTCTTTTAACTTCATTCCTCCTACAATTTATTTGAGTTCATTCAAGAAATATATTTTATACATGCAAGAAATACATAATGTTTCCTTGGAGAATATAAAAACTAAAGTAATTTTTCACAACAATGTTAAAACTATAGTAATTATTGTTCACACTCCATATTACTTTTGAGAGAGAGAGAGAGCATCAAAATTATTTTCTCACACACTTATTTCTCCGTGAAAGAAATACATCATTGCTTCATCTTTCTCTCTGAATTGTTACCTTTCCTTTCTATTTTCAAAAACTTTTAACTCACAATCCTGTGATTTTGTGATTTATTTTTATACATGCGACTAAAGTGGCTTGAAACGTAAAGCAGTTAAATATTAAATGTCATAGTGTTTTTTTGATAGGAAAACGTCAAAAGTTAAGTCTCGGCTAATGTATTGGAAACATCAAACCTGAGGTGTCTTATACAAATTCACATCATATTTCCTTTTGATTGATGAGCTTTTTCGACCCCCACTTTCCTCTTCTCTGCCCCTCTTCTGAGTTCTGAGTATGAATTTGATTTTTGGAGAAAGAATAGTTTCAGGAACCATCATCCCTTGTTGTATCTCTCCTTTACGGAACGGATATTGCCACCCAAAAATGAGAAAAACTCTTCAAAATAATTATAAATGTGCCTTTAATTTTTGAACAATTTCGTACTCGGTGAAAAGGCTAAAAAATTCTCTTTTTTCTTCCTCTTTTCCTTATTTCTTTCTCCATCTCTCTCCTCCTCCTCTGATCTCCCCCCACCCCACCCACCCCCCGCCTGGCCTCCCCCCGCTTTCCTCCTTTCCCCGATCTCCCCCTCCCACTTTCCACCCAGTTGTTCGGCTGAACAGCTGGGTGGAAGGGGAATAGGGAGATCCCGCCAGGGGGGGGGGGTGGTGGGGGAGATCGGGGGAGGCCGAGTAGGGAAGGGCGGGCGAGGGGAGGAGGAGGGGAGTGGGGAGGTCGGGGGAGGAGGGTTCGCCGGAGGGGCGAGGGGGCCAGTGATGGGTTCGTCGGCGAGGGGGAGAGGACGAGGAGAAGAAGAAAATGACACTTTAACCATTTTAGAAAAAAAATTGAAGGAGCCTTTAACAATTTTTGGGGTGCCTTAATGAGGACGTTTCCTATATTTTGGGGTGGCAATATCTATTCCCCTCCCTTACTCTTGAGAACGGATATTGCCACCCCAAAACTGGTGAAGGCTCCTAAAAATTTTTACAAGTGTGTCATTATTTTTCCCAATTTACTGTAACGCCCCGATCCCGCAGGTACGGGGACGTTATGGCGACGTACATACGTGAGGTGAAAACACACTCACGCGTACGTTAAGCCTCAGTACAGGACATAGCCTCCATATAGACAAGGGGTCCAGCAGGAAATAAGTATAAGAATACCTGCAGAAAGAGGTTAGGTATCATAACAGATATGAAAACAGGGATAAATAAGATAACAGAAATAAAGCACTAAAATACCTATGAATAGTCCTGATGAGGAATCTCCCATGTGACTCCAAGGCACTCTCTGAAGCTACGGTAACTCGGATCTCCAATCTGGGCATGCAAACCTAGGGTCGTCAGAAAGTGACCTAGTGAGTGGTAAAATGAAAGAGGTGGTAATAGATACAATAGTAATACAAGCACGATAATAATATATAATACATAATGTTGTACTAGTGATACCATATAATAAGTATATAATAAACAGTAGTGTAACGCCCCGATCCTGGCGGATACGGAGACATCACTGCAACGTATATACGCAAGTCAGAAGTACCTTCACGTATATACGCTAAGCATCAGTACATGCAAGAATCAGAGTACGGAAGCAAATGGTGCATTATACATTCCAACACATGAGTACATATACAAAGTTATCACCAGAGGTGATCCAATATTTCATGAATATTACATCACTGATATGCGCCAATGCGGGAATACAAGGAAATGAACAAGTTCTGGACGGTCTGCTGGAGATCCACGCTACCGCTGCGCCACTCTGATCAGCAACTGGGAGAATCCACACGCTCCTAGCTCCATGACCTGGACGTGAGGTCCAGGGGAGTCAATGACACTCCCCAGGCGAGTGGGATAGAAAGCCAAGTGGCGAAGCAAGGACGAGCACAAGTGTGCATATAACAAATGATACCAAGTAAGAAGTACTCAGGAGGTAGGTAGGTTAGAACAGGTATGAACAGGTATAGCATAATAATCATAAAACAGGAGATTCGATATAAAGCTGATTACAAGCAAAAGTGATTGTATACGCTTAGGTCACGGTCCCATGAGACTAGTACATCGAAGGAATAATCCAAACAAGGAAACCCTCATCTATATACCTTTATCTCATGCCACCGAATATCCAAGCGTATAGAATCAGAGTTGTAAATCATACGATAGTCAAAACGGAATGCATAATAAGAACAACATGAATCCAAAAACAGGAACAAGGAATAGACAGGACCGGAGTACATAAATGAAGTCATAACAGTCACCCTAACAGGGGTCATAACAAGTATCTATTATTATTATTACTCGTCTAACCCATATATCTCGGTATGTGACCTGGTGTACAGCCAACCCACATACATCCATATATAAGGAAGTCGAGGGTCGTTACCGGAAGTAGATAGAGAACTGATAGAGCTTCTTATAGTAGTTCCATACACCTGGAACCGGTTTTGGAGGCCCAAAGTCCCCCTATTCAGTAATTCAGATTCACTACCGCCAGTGCATATATATATATATGTATATATATATATATATATATACTTTTATTCCATCACTATAAGCAAGGTATCATTCCGGCATCCATCACTTCCTCCCATTCCCCATACAAGTTGTCCTTTTTATGGCTTATTAACATATAACATGCATACCAAGAGATTATCATAATTATGGGTAAGTCATGACATAATAAGAGGGCCTGGTCAAATAGTAGCATGTCAGGTGGTCAGGTGATAACACACTAGATGTCAGGTGATAACACACTAGATGTCAGGTGATATACATGTGTTAAAAGGAAGCATGCAACTGACAGGTCTGAAGTAATAGCATGGCAATCATAGCAGAAACTCAGAAGTCAACGACCACGAAGGATCGGCCACGCATAATATAAAAACAGTAAAAGACATATAGACATGGAATCAAATACATGGAAATAGGAAGCGAAATACTTATCGTCCCGACGAAACGAGAAACTCAAATAGAGATGAAAGAAGAGCGAGACTACTCGCATAATCAAAGAAATAGGAAGATAGCGAGAACACTCGCCTAAATCACCGAAAAGCCGAAAGGTCCGAAATCCACGGAACTCGGGACGCGCCATAAAATATGATATGAATATGTAGAGAGAGAAAGTGAAGAGGTTTTGATGGTGGTGGTATTTTTGGAGAAGGTAAAGGAAAGGTGAAAGCTTTGGTGGAGTTTTGGAATTTGTGGTGGTGTATATGGAGATGGAAGAGGAAGAAGATGAAGGTAAGAAGTTGGAGTAGTTGTAGTGGTTGTGGAGATGAAGAGGAGTTGGTGATGGTGAAGGCTTTGGAGAAGTGATGAAGAGATGAATGAAATGAAATGGAGAAGGAGAGGTATTTATAGAGTTTTGAATTTGTGAAGGTGATGCAAATAAATAAAAGAGAGGGGCTTATTTGCAAAATGGGAGGGGGTGAGGTGTTTCTCTTGGCCAATGGTGGCTTGCCATGGTGAGGGGTGAGGTGGAATGGAAGTGTGTGGAAGTTGGTGAGGTGGAGATGGTGAGGTGGAGAAGAAGCTTGTAGAAGCTTTTGGAAGAGTGTAGAAGTTTGGAGAAACTTGGTGGAAAAGAAAGGAAACTTAGGGTGGAAGTAAAAGGAAATAAAGAAAATAGAAAAAGAAAAGAAATGAAAAGAGAAGATATTCTCTTGGAATTAAAAATAGAAAATATTGAAAACACGGATTCCCGGGTTTCAGTTGCGGATGCGGCAAACATTCGGAAAAATACCGGAATCGTCCCGAAATCAAGTATCTCGGAACGACTCGAAATAATTATCAAAAATCTAGAATAATATTCTAAGACTCATGGTGAAATTCGTTTGAAGAAATAATTTATCGTTTTGAAATTAAAAATCCCGGATACTGGCTGATACCGACTCCGGTGGAATTTTCATAAATTCATAAAATCCACAGAAAAAGTATTTAGGTAAGAAAAGTAATTCTAAGAAATAATGTCTAAAGACTCTTCAAGAAATTCCAATCTGATTGTAAATTAAAAATCTGGGAATCGATCAGCGGCACTGGTCGACACCGGTTTTGAAGATTTTCCATTTAATCCAGGAAATTCCAGAAAATCATAGAAAATCTAATATATTGAAAAATAATATTTGAAACTGAAATCGGTCAAATACAAGAAGTAAATCGAAAAATACGATCGAAAAACTGAATACGTAACTAAGTACGTATTCCGGGAGCGGGGTATTACAATCCACCCACCTTACAAAAAATTGCGTCCTCGCAATTTCGTTAAGGGTAAATTGAACACAAAGGGGACAAAGGCTGGAATAAAGGCTTCATAAAACCAAAACAGGGTAAAGGATGGAAAGGATTAGGAATCAAAGGAAGGATGATTAAGATAGAATAGATAACTCTGTACTTGTAGTTGGAATGTATAACCAAGACTCATGCATTCTGGACGTACTGAGGAAGTAAGAGCCTAAGCTCTGATACCAACCTGTAACGCCCCGATCCTGGCGGATACGGAGACGTCACTGCAACGTATATACGCAAGTCAGAAGTACCTTCACGTATATACGCTAAGCATCAGTACAGGCAAGAATCAGAGTACGGAAACAAATGGTGCATTATACATTCCAACACATGAGTACATATACAAAGTTATCACCAGAGGTGATCCAATATTTCATGAATATTACATCACTGATATGCGCCAATGCGGGAATACAAGGAAATGAACAAGTTCTGGACGGTCTGCTGGAGATCCACGCTACCGCTGCGCCACTCTGATCAGCAACTGGGAGAATCCACACGCTCCTAGCTCCATGACCTGGACGTGAGGTCCAGGGGAGTCAATGACACTCCCCAGGCGAGTGGGATAGAAAGCCAAGTGGCGAAGCAAGGACGAGCACAAGTGTGCATATAACAAATGATACCAAGTAAGAAGTACTCAGGAGGTAGGTAGGTTAGAACAGGTATGAACAGGTATAGCATAATAATCATAAAACAGGAGATTCGATATAAAGCTGATTACAAGCAAAAGTGATTGTATACGCTTAGGTCACGGTCCCATGAGACTAGTACATCGAAGGAATAATCCAAACAAGGAACTCTCATCTATATACCTTTATCTCATGCCACCGAATATCCAAGTGTATAGAATCAGAGTTGCAAATCATACGATAGTCAAAACGGAATGCATAATAAGAACAACATGAATCCAAAAACAGGAACAAGGAATAGACAGGACCGGAGTACATAAATGAAGTCATAACAGTCACCCTAACAGGGGTCATAACAAGTATCTATTATTATTATTACTCGTCTAACCCATATATCTCGGTATGTGACCTGGTGTACAGCCAACCCACATACATCCATATATAAGGAAGTCGAGGGTCGTTACCGGAAGTAGATAGAGAACTGATAGAGCTTCTTATAGTAGTTCCATACACCTGGAACCGGTTTTGGAGGCCCAAAGTCCCCCTATTCAGTAATTCAGATTCACTACCGCCAGTGCATATATATATATATGTATATATATATATACTTTTATTCCATCACTATAAGCAAGGTATCATTCCGGCATCCATCACTTCCTCCCATTCCCCATACAAGTTGTCCTTTTTATGGCTTATTAACATATAACATGCATACCAAGAGATTATCATAATTATGGGTAAGTCATGACATAATAAGAGGGCCTGGTCAAATAGTAGCATGTCAGGTGGTCAGGTGATAACACACTAGATGTCAGGTGATAACACACTAGATGTCAGGTGATATACATGTGTTAAAAGGAAGCATGCAACTGATAGGTCTGAAGTAATAGCATGGCAATCATAGCAGAAACTCAGAAGTCAACGACCACGAAGGATCGGCCACGCATAACATAAAAACAGTAAAAGACATATAGACATGGAATCAAATACATGGAAATAGGAAGCGAAATACTTATCGTCCCGACGAAACGAGAAACTCAAATAGAGATGAAAGAAGAGCGAGACTACTCGCATAATCAAAGAAATAGGAAGATAGCGAGAACACTCGCCTAAATCACCGAAAAGCCGAAAGGTCCGAAATCCACGGAACTCGGGACGCGCCATAAAATATGATATGAATATGTAGAGAGAGAAAGTGAAGAGGTTTTGATGGTGGTGGTATTTTTGGAGAAGGTAAAGGAAAGGTGAAAGCTTTGGTGGAGTTTTGGAATTTGTGGTGGTGTATATGGAGATGGAAGAGGAAGAAGATGAAGGTAAGAAGTTGGAGTAGTTGTAGTGGTTGTGGAGATGAAGAGGAGTTGGTGATGGTGAAGGCTTTGGAGAAGTGATGAAGAGATGAATGAAATGAAATGGAGAAGGAGAGGTATTTATAGAGTTTTGGATTTGTGAATGTGATGCAATAAAATAAAAGAGAGGGGCTTATTTGCAAAATGGGAGGGGGTGAGGTGTTTCTCTTGGCCAATGGTGGCTTGCCATGGTGAGGGGTGAGGTGGAATGGAAGTGTGTGGAAGTTGGTGAGGTGGAGATGGTGAGGTGGAGAAGAAGCTTGTAGAAGCTTTTGGAAGAGTGTAGAAGTTTGGAGAAACTTGGTGGAAAAGAAAGGAAACTTAGGGTGGAAGTAAAAGGAAATAAAGAAAATAGAAAAAGAAAAGAAATGAAAAGAGAAGATATTCTATTGGAATTAAAAATAGAAAATATTGAAAACACGGATTCCCGGGTTTCAGTTGCGGATGCGGCAAACATTCGGAAAATACCGGAATCGTCCCGAAATCAAGTATCTCGGAACGACTCGAAATAATTATCAAAATCAAGAATAATATTCTAAGACTCATGGTGAAATTCGTTTGAAGAAATAATTTATCGTTTTGAAATTAAAAATCCCGGATACTGGCCGATACCGACTCCGGTGGAATTTTCATAAATTCATAAAATCCACAGAAAAAGTATTTAGGTAAGAAAAGTAATTCTAAGAAATAATGTCTAAAGACTCTTCAAGAAATTCTAATCTGATTGTAAATTAAAAATCTGGGAATCGATCAGCGGCACTGGTCGACACCGTTTTGAAGATTTTCCATTTAATCCAGGAAAATTCCAGAAAATCATAGAAAATCTAATATATTGAAAAATAATATTTGAAACTGAAATCGGTCAAATACAAGAAGTAAATCGAAAAATACGATCGAAAAACTGAATACGTAACTAAGTACGTATTCCGGGAGCGGGGTATTACAAGTAGAAATATATATACCTGTAAGCAGTAATTATATAAGTAGGTCATCTTTTAATACAATCACTACCTAACCGGTTATCATCAGGTCAGGTCTAGAGTCGTATCCAGTTTATATTATAAATAATGTTGTCTAGTGGTGACGTAATAGAAATGAACATGCTAGTGGTGACGTGATAGAAGTGAACATGCAGGTGGGCATAAGCAATATGACTATGCAGGTGGGCATATGCAATATGAACATAATCCTGTGTTGTGCATATACAGTAATGGTGTCTGCACGGAATACAGAAGACAGAATATATGCAATGCAGATTATACATGTACATGAGTAGGATGCCACCATAGAATGTATAGCATGAAACAGGTAAGGTAACAACATATACAGGTGACATGATAACGGCGCAATGATCAGGTACAGGAACATGTACGACTAAACAATAGAATACATGTATCAGGCAAGTCATGTTATTTATACAATAGTAGCAATCAGTACCACCTGGTATTTTAATCATTCTCTTCCAGTGTCCCATACCACTGGCAGTTCATACTGGAGCCCGCACTCCAGTCGAACCCATCCGGACATGGCCTACGGGTACCATTATCCAAACGAGAGAGTGATCAAATAACAAGTGTTCCCGACGTCACTATTGTGTATACTATTTTATTATGTTACTTGGAAACTCATGGTCGAGGAGTTCTTATCGGGTGAATGTATCCCGTGCATACCCGGGATCACGGCCTTAAACAAGCCCCTGGCTGCTAAGACCAGGGCCCTCCGCTAAGAGGGGAGCATGAATCAAGTAACAAGAGCTCATGGAGCAATTGGTAGGTAGCACTACCGTCCCCTGTAGTGGGAAAACAATATGGATCCAGTACATCACCCGATAAGATCTAATCAACCGTCAAGTCTCCCCCATACCCCAGTTAGCTTTATGATCTGATACATCATGTATACAATGGAACAAGAATAAATACAGTACATGATACGGGTAACATGATAACTGGACCAGAGTTCTGTTGATAGCATAGAACAATATGACGAGAAACGGGAACAATATAACGGGAACAATATAACGAGAACAATGTAACAAGAACAATAGATGTGGGATTTCACATATCACATATCAACAGCTCTCATGTCCAGTATCGGGAAATCCATATCAGTAACAAGAAACAATCATATATCATGAATACGGGAACATAGAACAATAATACATGTAATAAGCATGGTGATCCATATGACAAGAAGATAGAAACAACACAGGCATGTGTAACTGTAATATGTAAGCATGACATGAATGTGTATGATGATCATGCTAAGATGAATGATCCTGCCAATATGAAATGCAGTAGTCTGTGCAGTGATATGCCGAGAAGCCATGTACCGAGGATAACAATACATGACATAACGGTATTTCGTGAAATGGTGTCGCTACGTATCGGTGGGTTATGCTTACGAAATAACAAGTGTGCCGTGTCAATACCATGTCCTTACAGTATTCGTGTCATGATGATACCGTGCATGAAATAACGGTGTCCAGCATGCATCTCTAGTGACAGTGTAGTGTCATCGCGTACCGTGGATTACTAGACAGGTGACGATAGTTATCTAACTGTGATACAATACATGAAATACTAGTGTCCAAGCATATAGTGAAATAGTGGCCCTGGTGTCAGTGGCTGTGCAGGTATGACGACTGTGTCCGAGGTGTCTATGTCAGTCTTTCTTGGTGGTGTTAGTATTACCTATCTTCCAATCTTATAAAATTATTCCTTTTACAATTAGTTTCCAATAATTACACATTCATACGTAATAGTTACCGTCTTTTATTCATAATCTAGATCTATCAATCTAATAGTTACCATCTTTTATTCAGAATCTAGATCTATCAATCAATTGCACTAAACATGATAAAATACAATTTATAAAAGAAAAACACTCACAAACTAGCCATAGGATGGTAGCTCTCTTTCCCACGATCGCAACGGATCCAGAATTGCCCGAATTGGAGTCCGGATGCTCCAGATATCGCCGAAGACCCAAAACCGAGAGAAAAGGTTAGTTACGTAATAACAGAAATTATGCAGGGGGCTATTTGTAATTTTACAGGGGCCTGAAAGTAATTTAAAATGATACAGGGGCTAAAATAAAATTGTACCTTTAACGGGTCGGGTTTGGGTGTAAACGGGTCGGGTTTGAGTGAAACCCAAACCCGAACCCAATTGGGTTTTTCACCCAACAGAGCAGCAGCAGCGTGTGCTGCTGCTGTCGCCGCCCGCGCGCGCCGCCGCCCGCGCGCGCCCGCCGTCCGGCGCGGCCACCTCGTCGGCGCCGGCGCTGCTCCGGCGCCCAGGCCGCCGAAGGTGCCCTGCAGAGAGGAGGAGAGAGAGAGAGGGGTGGGGGCTGGCGCCCCCCACCACAAGCGCCGCCGGCCTGGCCGGCCTCCTGCGTCGCCGGTGGTCTGCTTCCGGCGTGTCGCCGATATCCACCAGAGAGAGAGAGGGCAGGTGAGTGAGGGAGAGAGAGGAAGTGAGAGAGTTAGAGAGAGAGAGAGTAGAGAGAGAAAGAGAGGGAGAGAGATTGTGAGGAGAGTGTGTGTGGGAGAGTGAGAGAGAATAGAGGAGAGAGAGAGAAGAGGGATTGAAAGGGAGAGAGAGGCGGTGGTGAACAGTAAGGCGGTGGGGGAAATTTTCCAGAGAACTGGAGAAGAGAAAGGAAAGAAGGGAAAAGAAAAGATTAAAAAAAATGAATATATTAATATTATAATATTGGCACGAAATTTGACTAGCTCCGAACGGTGCCCAAAAATTGCAGAAAATAGAAAATATTATCCTGAGACGTAATATGAAAATGGTTTATAAAAATTCAATCCAATTTGCCAATTAAAATCTCGGAGTGTCTCGCCGATACGGGCGACACCGGTTTGACCGGATTTTCGATAATTCAGAAAAATTTTCAAAAATATCCGAACGTAGATAATACGATTCTAAGACCCCTGGTGAAAGCGAATTCTCAAAATTCGACTCCGTTTGTGAAATAAAAATCATAAAGCCTATTTCGGTATCGGTCGACACCGACTACGGAGATTTTCCAAAATAATCCAGAAAATTCTCAGAAAATCCTGAAAATTTTAAAATATTAGAAAATGATTTTTGAAACTGAAAGCGGCTCAATCAGACTACCACGGAGGTTAAATCAATTTTGTACGTCGTATCGCATACTGATACGGTGATACGTACACCGGGAAGCAGGGGGTTACATTTCTCCCCACCTTACAAAAAATTGCGTCCTCGCAATTTCCAATCAGGTGTGAGACCAATATTTTTAACCCCAAAGCCGAAATGTTACGGGCACACAACACTTTCGCTGCGCACTCTGATATCTATAAGGAACTCGAAATGGAGAAGTATTGTAGTGAACTAAAACTAACGGATTGGAAGCAAAAAGATGAAACGAAAGCAAGAAGGAAATCAGATGGTCTAGTGGACAACTATAAGTAAGAAATACAAAAGAGTCAAGGAATGAATTGTCAATGACATGGTATTCTTGTACTCGTTGCTGGAATCCCAAATTCAGATACAAACGAGCTTGAATCTGAATCTGATTGTATTGTTGGTACGAGCCCGAGTATTGACTCAGGTGGTTACCCACACCAGGTGTTAACCTAGGCTCTGATACCACTCTGTAACGCCCCGATCCCGCAGGTACGGGGACGTTATGGCGACGTACATACGTGAGGTGAAAATACACTCACGCGTACGTTAAGCCTCAGTACAGGACATAGCCTCCATATAGACAAGGGGTCCAGCAGGAAATAAGTACAAGAATACCTGCAGAAAGAGGTTAGGTATCATAACAGATATGAAAACAGGGATAAATAAGATAACAGAAATAAAGCACTAAAATACCTATGAATAGTCCTGATAAGGAATCTCCTATGTGACTCCAAGGCACTCTCTGAAGCTACGGTAACTCGGATCTCCAATCTGGGCATGCAAACCCAGGGTCGTCAGAAAGCGACCTAGTGGGTGGTAAAATGAAGGAGGTGGTAATAGATACAATAGTAATACAAGCACGATAATAATATATAATACATAATGTTATACTAGTGATACCATATAATAAGTATATAATAAACAGTAGAAATATATATACCTGTAAGCAGTAATTATATAAGTAGGTCATCTTTTAATACCATCACTACCTAGCAGGTTATCATCAGGTCAGGTCTAGAGTCGTATCCAGTTTATATCATAAATAATGTTGTCTAGTGGTGACGTAATAGAAATGAACATGCTAGTGGTGACGTGATAGAAGTGAACATGCAGGTGGGCATAAGCAATATGACTATGCAGGTGGGCATATGCAATATGAACATAATCCTGTGTTGTGCATATACAATAATGGTGTCTGCACGGAATACAGGAGACAGAATATATGCAATGCAGATTATACATGTACATGAGTAGGATGCCACCATAGAATGTATCGCATGAAACAGGTAAGGTAACAACATATACAGGTGACATGATAACGGCGCAATGATCAGGTATAGGAACATGTACAACTAAACAATAGAATACATGTATCAGGCAAGTCATGTTATTTATACAATAGTAGCAATCAGTACCACCTGGTATTTTAATCATTCTCTTCCAGTGTCCCATACCACTGGCAGTTCATACTGGAGCCCGCACTCCAGTCGAACCCATCCGGACATGGCCTACGGGTACCATTATCCAAACGAGAGAGTGATCAAATAACAAGTGTTCCCGACGTCACTATTGTGTATACTATTTTATTATGTTACTTGGAAACTCATGGTCGAGGAGTTCTTATCGGGTGGATGTATCCCGTGCATACCCGGGATCACGGCCTTAAACAAGCCCCTGGCTGCTAAGACCAGGGCCCTCCGCTAAGAGGGGAGCATGAATCAAGTAACAAGAGCTCATGGAGCAATTGGTAGGTAGCACTACCGTCCCCTGCAGTGGGAAAACAATATGGATCCAGTACATCACCCGATAAGATCTAATCAACCGTCAAGTCTCCCCCATACCCCAGTTAGCTTTATGATCTGATACATCATGTATACAATGGAACAAGAATAAATACAGTACATGATACGGGTAACATGATAACTGGACCAGAGTTCTGTTGATAGCATAGAACAATATAACGAGAAACGGGAACAATATAACGGGAACAATATAACGAGAACAATGTAACAAGAACAATAGATGTGGGATTTCACATATCGCATATCAACAGCTCTCATGTCCAGTATCGGGAAATCCATATCAGTAACAAGAAACAATCATATATCATGAATACGGGAACATAGAACAATAATACATGTAATAAGCATGGTGATCCATATGACAAGAAGATAGAAACAACACAGGCATGTGTAACTGTAATATGTAAGCATGACATGAATGTGTATGATGATCATGCTAAGATGAATGATCCTGCCAATATGAAATGCAGTAGTCTGTGCAGTGATATGCCGAGAAGCCATGTACCGAGGATAACAATACATGACATAACGGTATTTCGTGAAATGGTGTCGCTACGTATCGGTGGGTTATGCTTACGAAATAACAAGTGTGCCGTGTCAATACCATGTCCTTACAGTATTCGTGTCATGATGATACCGTGCATGAAATAACGGTGTCCAGCATGCATCTCTAGTGACAGTGTAGTGTCATCGCGTACCGTGGATTACTAGACAGGTGATGATAGTTATCTAACTGTGATACAATACATGAAATACTAGTGTCCAAGCATATAGTGAAATAGTGGCCCGGGTATCAGTGGCTGTGTAGGTATGACGACTGTGTCCGAGGTGTCTATGTCAGTCTTTCTTGGTGGTGTTAGTATTACCTATCTTCCAATCTTATAAAATTATTCCTTTTACAATTAGTTTCCAATAATTACACATTCATACGTAATAGTTACCGTCTTTTATTCATAATTCAGATCTATCAATCTAATAGTTACCATCTTTTATTCAGAATCTAGATCTATCAATCAATTGCTCTAAACATGATAAAATACAATTTATAAAAAAAAACACTCACAAACTAGCCATAGGATGGTAGCTCTCTTTCCCACGATCGCAACGGATCCAGAATTGCCCGAATCGGAGTCCGGATGCTCCAGATATCGCCGAAGACCCAAAACCGAGAGAAAAGGTTAGTTACGTAATAACAGAAATTATGCAGGGGGCTATTTGTAATTTTACAGGGGCCTGAAAGTAATTTAAAATGATACAGGGGCTAAAATGAAATTGTACCTTTAACGGGTCAGGTTTGGTGTAAACGGGTCGGGTTTGAGTGAAACCCAAACCCGAACACAATTGGGTTTTTCACCCAACAGAGCAGCAGCAGCGTGTGCTGCTGCTGTCGCCGCCTGCGGCCCGCCGCCCGCGCGCGCCACCGCCCGCGCGCGCCCGATGTCCGGCGCGGACACCTCACCGGCGCCGTTGCTCCGCCGGCGCCGGCGCTGCTCCGGCGCCCATGGCCGCCGGAGGTGCCCTGCAGAGAGGAGGAGAGAGAGAGGGGTGGGGGCTGGCGCCCCCCACCACAAGCGCCGCCGGCCTGGCCGGCCTCCTGCGTCGTCGGCGGTCTGCTTCTGGCGTGCCGCCGATATCCACCAGAGAGAGAGAGGGCAGGGGAGTGAGGGAGAGAGAGGAAGTGAGAGAGTTAGAGAGAGAGAGAGAGAGTAGAGAGAGAAAGAGAGGGAGAGAGATTGTGAGAGAGAGAGAGTGTGTGGGAGAGTGAGAGAGAGAATAGAGGAGAGAGAGAGAGAGAAGAGGATTGAAAGGGAGAGAGAGGCGGTGGCGAACAGTAAGGCGGTGGGGGAAATTTTCCAGAGAACTGGAGAAGAGAAAGGAAAGAAGGGAAAAGAAAAGATTAAAAAAAATGAATATATTAATATTATAATATTGGCACGAAATTTGACTAGCTCCGAACGGTGCCAAAAATTACAAAAAATAGAAAATATTATCCTGAGACGTAATATGAAAACGGTTTGTCGAAATTCAATCCAATTTGCCAATTAAAAATCCCGGAGTGTCTCGCCGATACGGGCGACACCGGTTTGGCCGGATTTTCGATAAATTTAGAAAAATTCTCAAAAATACCCGAACGTAGATAATACGATTCTAAGACCCTTGGTGAAAGCGGATTCTCAAAATTCGACTCCGTTTGTGAAATAAAAATCATAAAGCCTATTTCGGTATCGGTCGACACCGACTACGGAGATTTTCCAAAATAATCTAAAAAATTTCCAGAAAATCCTGAAAAATTTAAAATATTAAAAAATAATTTTTGAAACTGAAAGCGGCTCAATCGGACTACCATGGAGGTCAAATCAATTTTGTACGTCGTATCGCATACTGATACGGTGATACGTACACCGGGAAGCAGGGGGTTACATTTACCCACGGTGTAATGTCAAAAAAAAACCTCTTCCTCCTCCTTCCTTCTCCTTCACCTCACCTCCTCTTCCTCTCCCTCCCTCGCCGACGACCCCCGGCCTCCCCCGACCCGCTGGCGACCTCCGACACCCCCTAGCCCCTCACCCCCACAACCTCCGACACCCCCGGTGACCTACGACACCCCACCTCGACCTCTTCCTCTCCCTCACCGGTGCGACTACCTCTGACCGTTCAGAGAGATCTTTGTTCGACGGCCAACTCCGTCTGAACAGACTGTTCGGCCAACTCCGACCGAACATAAGGAGGAGGGCCTGGGGGGTACCGAAAGGGGGGTGGTCGTGGGGGGCGACGAGGAGGTCGGGGTGCGCGCGCGCGTGAGAGAGAGAGAGAGAGAGAGAGAGAGAGAGAGAGAGTTTTCCATTTGCATAATCAAGTGTGTGTTGTGTGAGAGAGAGAGGTGTGAGTGTTTCCCATTGAGAGAGAGAGAGAGTGTTTCCCATTTGCGTAATCAAGTGGCTAGTCATGGTGCTCATGAGGTTGATGAATAATACTTGTCAATTAACCAAAAGTTTGGGAAAGAAAAAAAAGAAGATTTGGGACCAAAAGGGGGGATCGGGGGAGCCGGAGTGGGGAAGGGCAGGTGAGGGGAGGAGGAGGGGAGTGGGGAGGTCGGGGGGAGGGGGTTCGCCGGAGGGGGGAGGGGGCCAGTGATGGGTTCGTCGGCGAGGGGAGAGGAGGAGGAAAAGAAGAAAATGACACTTCGACCATTTTAGAAAATTTTGAGGGAGCCTTTAACAATTTTTGGGGTGCCTTAAATGAGGACGTTTCCCATATTTGGGGTGGCAATATCTATGCCCCTCCCTCACTCTTGAGAACGGAAATTGCCACCCCAAAACTGATGAAGGCTCCCCAAATTTTTTACAAGTGTGCCATTATTATTTTTCCCAATGTACCCACGGTGTAATGTCAAAAAAAAATCCTCTTCCTCCTCCTTCCTTCTCCCTTCACCTCCTCTTCCTCTCCCTCCCTCGCCGGCGACCCCCGGCCTCCCCGGACCCCGCTGGCGACCTCCGACACCCCCTCACCCCCACAACCTCCGGCACCCCCGTGACCTACGACACCCCACCTCGACCTCTTCCTCTCCCTCACCGGTGCGACGACCTCCCACCGGTCAGAGAGATCTTTGTTCGGCGGCCAACTCTGTCTAAACAGACTGTTCGGCCAACTCTGGCCGAACATAGGGGGGGAGGAACTGGGGGGGTACCGAAAGGGGGGGTGGTCGTGGGGGGCGACGAGGAGGTCGGGGGGTGCCGGAGGTCGTGGGGGAGGGGGTGCTGGAGGTCGGGGGGGGGGGGGGGGAGGTCGAGGGAGGGTGCCGGAGCTCGGGGGGGGGGGGGGGGGGGTGTGCCGGAGGTCACGGGTGGGGGTCGCCGGTGAAGGAGGGAGAGGAAGAGGAGGTGAAGAAAGGAGGAGGAAGAGTAAAAAATTCTTTTTGTTATTTTTAATTTGTTAGAGGGCTTTTATCAAAATTTGATGGTGCCCTGATCTATTGGTGGCCTTTATCATTGCTGGGGGGTGGCAATATCCGTTTCCCTTACTCTTTCCAAAATGGCCGCGGCTGCCCTTAATACCTTCGGGGGTAGTTCTGTAATCGCCCATGGGAAGAAGAAGGACTCTATCGCTCAACCAATTATCAAGCAGTCCGCAGCAATTGAAGAGGAGGAGTTCGAAGAAGGAGAAGAGTATGAAGAAGTGGAAGCTGAGGCGGAGGAGTATGTTGAAGATTTTGAAGATGGTAATTAAATTGCTTTATTTCAAATTAATCTTGCTTTTATTTTGGGAGATTTGACCTAGGTATCGGGTTTACTTCTTTGATCTTCATGTATCATTGCTTATTTTCATTTATTTATGTGTTTATTGAATTGTTTCTCCTGTCTGTTGTTTGCTGTAATTCTATTTTTCTTTGGATACAAGTTTGTTCTTTTCTTTTTCATGGCAAAATAATCATAAATCACAAATTATGATTCTTTTTGTTATTTATAAATAAAAAATAAAATAGCAACTGAGCAAATGGTAATTGTGAATAAACAAGATATGAAATTGGAGTACAACTAAGCTATGCCTTCAATACTAGTCAATCCGAAGCAACAATAACAAATTATGTGCCTCTGTGTGTGTGTGTTAATGTCCACTATATTTAGCATGATTTGTTAGAAAGTTAAAAAGAACATATTATCTTGGTATTATGAAATATTTCAAATTATATAATTCAATTGTACGTTAACAATCATATTTCTTATTAAGAAACTAGAAAAATTATATAAACATAATGCATCCATAATCAAATAGTGAACACATCCACACATTCAGTTTTTAATTTCTTATGAAACGTTTCTGATATGTCCAGGATACAACTCAAGTCTAGAAAACCTCAAAATGAGTATCAGACATTTATCTATCAAGTATTGAGTATTCAATTATTAGAAATCTCCCAGTATGGGTTTATTTCCTTTGTTGAAGTACCTATCAACATTGGCAAATCGTTGACTCTTAGGCTTAAGCTTAGAGAAGAAGGTGATTCTCTAGCCAATCCGACATTCCTCTTTATCGAGATTCTTCGTGATCTGGGCGAATTTGGTGCCATGTCCTTGATTTATTGACCTTAAGTTGTACAGCTTGAAATAAATTAAATTAGGAATGTGGTTATATCCTGCTCACCTGTTTGTCAAGATTTTATAGCCTGCTCTTCTTTTCGTAGTAGGGGTGATGAGGACATCACACCAATTTCTAGCTGCTTTTATGTCTTAGTTATTTTTGAGTTTAGTCTTTTCTTTTATTGTGTTTTAGTACCACATTGGTTATATCTGGCGATTGCATTTTGTAAAGCCTATATAAATAGGTCCTCTGACTTCTTTATTCAGTAGACAATGGCGAATTAAAAAATTTTCATTAAAAAGTTTCATGAGCCTTGAGTTCTTGAGATTGAGGTGTGAAACCGTGTTGTAAGGAGTGTGAAGTCTGTGTTGTAAGGGTTGCGACGTCAAATTTATCCTTCTTTCTTATCTCCTTTTCTGAAATCCTAATTATCCTTCCTTTTTTTTAAATCCTAATTCTCAAATTGTAGTTTGAAGGTGATTGCGATCTATCCGTATTACATCAGTTTGATATCAGAGTTTTGATCCCAATCTCCTTCAAAAAATTTCTCTTTTTTCTTCAAATCCTGCCCTGTCTCTCAAATCTTAGTTCTAAATCAAGAACAAAATTCAGATCTGTTCCAAAAAAATTACTGTTCAAATTCAACTGAATATCCAGTCAAAAATCCAAAAAAAATTCAATGTTCCAATCACACTGTTCATCTTCTCCTCTCCATCTCTGTCTTCATCCACAATGCGACTGGCCGCCACCACCAACACCATCTCCGTCATCTTCCCCATCGTCTCCTTCATCTCCTCTTTTCCCATCTCCCCTTTGTCATCACCCTCCATCATCATCATTTCTATCAGAACCCATCATCGTCATCGCCAAAGGTTCCAACGCCTCACCTCTGCCCCACCCATTATCGTCGGCGGCTAGCACATGCGACCATTGCGATCGATTTCCCCCGTCTCAAGAACCCCACTGCAAGGTCTCCTCCTCAGATCTCTGCAACCTCCTCTGCAAGCTCCACCATCACATCCTCTGATCTCCTCTTACCTCAGATCAGGTGAGATCGTCAACAACTTTCTCCCCGTCCTCAGTCTGTCGGCTCGTGCAGACCCGACCCGGAGAGTTTAGATCGAGCCAACTCGGAATCAACTCAACTGAGTTGAGAGTGAGTTGACTCGCTTGACTCATAGTTCAGTTCAGAGATCAACTCTTTCGGAAACCATTCTGAGCTCGTTCAAGCCCGAATTGAGCCATTTTTGAAGTAATAGATTCGTGGAGATCAGTACTAGCGTCTACAACTTTCACATTCAAGTTCGAGATTCGGTTGTCTACCAGATTTAGCTCAGCAGATCAGCACACATTAGTCTAGAGGTGTTTCTCGCCCATTCAGAGTCGTTTCGAGCTGTGTTCGAAGCGTTAGGTCCTTAACTGAGTCCCGGAGCCAGAAAAAGATTTTACAGAATTGAGATAACATAAGGGTAGTGATTCTTAGGTAGCTCTTGATCTCTATACACTGAAAATTTATTCATGAAATTTTATTTTTTGTGAAAGATATATAAATATTGATGTTGATGACAAGAAAGTTGAACAGGATATATATGCGGCTATCCCATATTTTCGAAGTTCTAGTGACCATTATGAGTATGAAAATTAGGAAAATCATCTTGAAGATTTGTTCAGTTATTTCTTCATGACGTCTGAGCAGAAGTGCTGCTATGACCAAATAAAGATAATTGGATAAGCTTATTGGTAGTGGACAGATAATCATAGACTCTGTCGATACTGATTTATTTTACAGGATTTTCGTCATACTCGATTTTGCTCTACACCTTCACGCATCTGAGGCAGATTGGGAAGAATCTAATGTCGAGCATAAACCCGAGCTCGAGAGACCACAATTCAGTGATCTAATCGTTAAATGTATTGAGATCCTAACTGGTATGGGAAAGATTCTAGAAAGTATGGCTACAAAGGCTATTACAGGTCACGAACCTCTAGTCCTTGTAGAGATAGAAGTTGTTGAGGAGTCAGAGCTAAAATTTGTTGAAGATTCAAAACTAGAGACATGAGTT
Source organism: Agave tequilana (assembly GCA_038442645.1). Classification (NCBI taxonomy): domain Eukaryota; kingdom Viridiplantae; phylum Streptophyta; class Magnoliopsida; order Asparagales; family Asparagaceae; genus Agave; species Agave tequilana. Next base: position 124,359 of record JAVJIF010008185.1, on the reverse strand, counting down.
GTTGCTGGGTTAGTGTCACTGCAAGAAGAGGTTTTCTCACAATCTACAGAAACTGAAGAGCTCCATATTGAGACACTTGTAGATCTTTCAGCAGAGTTTATCACGGAGCTGGTACCATCTTTGGTATTTATGAGGGTCTCATTTTTCTTGATATCGCATGATGTGTAGGACCCCTTGTAGATTTTTCTCTAATAGTTTCACATGAAATTGGTACCTTAATATGTGGGTTAGATTTCAGTGGTGCTGACTTGACTTGTTATACTACATGTATTTTGTTCGAGCTCCCATCGACGACAACCTGTTTGTCACGAAAGTCAATTTCACCTCCACCATCTTGGTCTCGATGTGACGCACTAGTGTTGATTTCTCGACCACTACCATGGCCCAATTGAGATGCTTCGTGACGGGAGCTCACTCGACAGAGTCGAGTTTCTCTCACCCCGGGGAAATGATGAGGATATCACATCAGTTTTAGTTGCTTTTATGTTTTAGTTTATTTTTGAGTTTAGCGTTTTCTTTTATTGTGTTTTAGTACCACATCGGTTATATCCGGGAACTGCACTTTTGTAAAGCTTATAAATAGCCTCCTGATTTTTTTATTCAGTAGACAATGATGAATTAAAAAATTTTCAGTTAAAATTAGTCTTGAGTTCTTGAGATTGAGGTGTGAAGCCCTTGGTGCAAGGGGTATGAAGCCCGTGGTGTAATGGGTGTGAAACCCAAATTTACCCTCCTTTTTTGAAACCCTAATTCTTCTTTCTATTTATTTTTTAACCTTAGTTCCTAAATTGTAGTTTGAAGCTGATTGCGATCCATCCCTATTACATCAAGGGTTGACTGGGTGCAAGGCAGGCAGCCATAACCGGTTAAAACAATGATGTGAAACCTGTTTATGTGAGAGGGGAATCAGTGATAATATTGTTAAGCACGCTTCACCACAAGATATGATCGTACTGCTAAAGAAAAATAAAAAAATAAAAACAAAAAAGATGCACGATTGTTCGAACTGCTCGAACGCAAAAATTTGATCAGGGCGGAACTAGCACTCAAAAAATGTGTGTTTTGTAAAATAAATGAAAATCTCGTATGTGCTTAATGTTCCCTCGATACTTCCGTTATAGCATTGGCTCAACGGGTCGAATCCACAGAGACGGGAGGCGATAGAAGCATTAACAGTCTCTATTCACGTCGGTTGTTAACAGTTCTTCTTTGTTAAAGAATTAGTAAAAGAAAAGAAAAGAAAAGAAAAGGAAATCAAGCATGTGGTAGGTGGAGAAGGCGATGAAAACGGCGAAGAAAACAAAAGAGAAGTGTTGTTTGGAAAACAAAATAAAGATGAAGATGAAACAAAGGTGAACTAAGAGGATGATGAAAACATCGATAAGAAAATGATAAAAAGGTTTTGAAAATGATTCTTAAAACAAAGTAAAAAGAATGAGGAATGCTATAAAAGAAAACCCATAGCTACTAACTACTAATTGCTTCACTAACCATGCTAACCTCTTAGTGATAGTTGCCTCACATGGATCCTTAGCCATCACTAATCCTTGGCTTCAAGAGACGATACAGAGCATGGCCCATAAGATTGATCTTCTACATTCAAATAACACATCCATACCACTAACAAGTTGCAAACTACTTATTAAATCATCAAAACCAGTTAGAGGTGAGCATGAAATAAAGAAGACATTGCAAGTTAGCAAGTTAGTGGGTTAGGTGTTAGAAATGTTAGAATGTTAGAATCCATCATCATGAGCCATCAATGGCTCTTGCAAGAGCAAGGCCTTGTGAGGCTATTAGATTCATGTGGATTATCAAGTAAGTGGTTAGATGGTTAGTGGTTAATAGTTAGTCACCATGAGAAGAAAATCTAGCTAAGCATCATGTAGAAGATGGAGAAGATTACAATAGAGAAGAAAGGAGGCACCTTTACATAAATTGTCACCATCTATTACATCAATCCCTCTCTATCTCTCTCTCTCTGAATCTCTCAGCCCTACTATAAGATCTAAAAACGAAATGAAAATATAAAATAAAGAAATGAAGAACACCTACACTAACCTAAAATCAATAACTCCTCCTAAAGTCAAAAATTGCTTGCGCTTTGGACCTATGCAGGGGTATTTATAGGCATAGGAGCCTTCTGGAAGACGAGACGGGGCCACGCGTCGAAAATCGACGCATGGCCCCACCATTGGGCCGCGGATCCGCGGCAAAACCAGGGAATCTTTTCCCTGGTTTTGGCGAGGATCTTCCTCTGACTTCCAGGGTCTTCTTGGTATATCCTTTTTCTGGTAATTTCGTCCGAATATTCGTCTGACGTGCGCAGGAGTCTAGGTTCGACGTATCTTCTAGATGTTCCCTTGCTTGGCCTCCAAGAAATCCGGAATTAATTACCCTCAAATGGAATTAATTAAGCTCTTATTACTCCTTTGCCCTTGAACTCTTGATTTACCTGCAAGAGAGACCAAAACACGGTTTAGACCGACACTTTATTCATAAATCGGTGGGGAAATGCGATATAATATTGCATAATTGTAGACTAATCAACCACATCGAGGCGACACATCTTCACCTTTACTGATACACGCGCCAATGTCGTGGCTGGATGTCCACATCAACAACTTGGTTGATTCTTTTCTGAAGTTTCACAGTTTCGTGTCACTGTATAACTGACCCTGTTTTTATAGAAAGGCACTATGATGATGAACGACTGACACCATCATGCGAAGATGAGGTGCCAGGTGAATGTCTTCTTACAAGGATGACTCAACCAGTTGGACATAACCCTTTTTTAACTTCTGGTTACTATGTTTCATGCATAGAATGGTGAGAAACAATTAATTGGTCAAATCCTGTGAAATGCGGTATTTGTTATTATAGGTTATATGCTTGGCCTATGCTTTAGGTAAGAGGAATAAAATGATCCATTTGTCTAAAATCAAATTGAAAAACTTCTATGCAACTCTCGATGCATTTGCTGGTGATTCTGTATATTGAAATTATTTGGGGATTTTATATATTCAACCCTCTCAAGGTTTAGGTTTCTCATTAATATCTGCAAAACCTAACATGTAGATCTGTTCAATTCAATCCCGAAAATTTTGTTAAATAAATAGAACTATAAATTAAGTAATCATGTAAAATTTAAAGTTTTAAAGCAACAACTATAGACATAGTATCATATATTTGTTGTTTTTTTCTCTCAGTTTCTTTGTTTTATGCATTCAGTATACTCAAAACTTCATGTCACAACTTTCAAGATAGCTTGATTACTGTTTAAACATTTTGATTGTTGGACCGAAACCTGCAAGTTTTTTCTTCTAATAATCAAAATTTAAGTTGATCTTACAAAGCAAGGGTTGATATGATTTATAAAATGTTGTCTGAGTTTACTGAGAAAGTGAGAATACTTGCCCTACTGATAATTTGTAATTGCACAGAAATATTGGTTGATAATAACGAGGCCTTTGTAGATGAATTTGAGGTTGATGATGCAAAACTCCACGCAAGTTCTGTTTATAAAGTTGTACCCAAACCACAGTGTAGGTCTACACCTCAGGTAGGTTGGCTCAGGATGGAGGCACTCCTAAGCCAACCTGATCCTGTTATGTATTCTCTAACCAGCAGAACCTTAATCTGAATTCTAGTTGTATTGTTTTTCGACTGGTTTAATGGCAGTATTTGTAATTTTATGCCAGTGCATGGACGACCCGGGATGGGTTATTATTGGTATGGGTTTGAGTCAGGGCCGGCCAGACCCTTAGGCCAATGAGGCCTTGGCCTAGGGCCCCAGGCCAAGAGGGGGCCCAAAAATTGAATTTCTACATGCCTATATTTATTAACACTTTTAATGTGGAGCGTTGGGGCCTGGGCAAAGGCAATTCGAAAATAAAAAATAAAAAAAAAATACCAATAACTGCATAACTGAACAGGCACACCTCGAGCAGGGTGTTCATATGTATAGTAGATAAAGTAATTTCTTCAGTTGAGAGTAGATTTGAACAATTTAAGTTGTATGAAGATATTTTTGGGTTTCTATTCAATGTTCATAAATTAAAATTATTAGATGATGATAATTGAAGAAAAATTGTCTTAAACTTGGAAGATTTCTAAAGCATGATCTAATTTATGATGTTGATGGTTTAGATTTATTTTTAGAATTAAAAGTCATAAGAGAAGTTTTACAAATAGAAAATAACACCCCGATTGAAACATTAAACTTTATAAAAAGATTGAATTCTTTTCCAAATGCATGTATTGCTTATAGAATATTATTAACTATCCCTATAACAGTTGCTTCTGCAGAAAGAAGTTTTTCAAAATTAAAATTGATAAAATCATACCTAAGATCAACTATGTCACAAGAAAGATTGAATGGATTAGCTATGTTATCTATAGAAAAAGATATATTAGAAAAACTTGATTACAAAAACTTAATTAAAAATTTTGCATCTCAAAAAGCTAGAAGAATTGTTTTTCAATAAAATATTGATTAAATAAAATATTAATAAATATTAATTTTTTTATAAAGTATATTTTAAAGGGCCCATTTGAAACTTTCGCCTAAGGCCTTTCTAGAGATTAAGCCAGCCCTGGTTTGAGTTGAAGCTGAATATGACTTGTTTTGAAGGCAATCAGGAGTTGGGACCTTTGGGCCAAAATCCAACTTATCTCTGAAAATCTCATACCAAATGCCCTAACTAAGTGCCTTCAAGTGGTCAAATTTGACTTGCACCCAAAATAGGTAGCTCTCACATATAACAGTTCAAATGAGGGCTAACCTATCGTTTTATTGGATCCATCTGATGGTTGGAGATGGTGGTGAAGGTGGTGGAATCTCACTTGCTGGTACATGGTGGGACAAGAAAGCACTGAATATAGCAGAAGAAATTTCAATGTCATTCGGTGGTGACTTGAAAATATATGCTTCAAAAACCACTGTCAATTTGATCGTCTGCGTGCGAATTGAAAAGCTTTCCAGTGAGTAAGTATTCCCTGAGGAAATTATTGTCCCTAAAGAATAACTTTAGCAAATAGCTGCTGTATCTATGACATTTTCTGCTATTATATGCATCCAAATTATTTGGATTTTAATACGAAGGGGCTGATTAAAAGAGAGATATAAAAAACCATTGTTATACTATTTATCCTCACTCCTCACTGTTAGTTGCAGGCAAATCACAGATTTTTAATGATCATAGCTTTCCAAGTCTTCCATAAATTCAATACTTTTACACTTTTACTATTTCCATACTTTAATTGGTGAGAAAAGGTGAATATCTACAGAGTGTTTGGTGATTGGGTTTCATAAATCATCTGAATACTGGCACAAAAAGGGGTAAAAATGTCCAGGGCTTAACAATACACTTCTGCTGTCTTATTATTGTGGCTTTCTTGTTGTCACTACCAAAGCCTCAGAGACTAATTATGCCACTTTATGTTAAAATTTTGAAGAAGATTTATTAACTTTTAACCATTTGATGTGCTTCTAGAGACGGCACATACTTTTTCACTTTATGGTGCATTTGATGCACCGGGGAAGAGTTTTGCGCCATGTCTAATACATCTGCATGAAACCTAAAGCAATTTCGTGGGCTAAAACTTAAAGCAATTCAATGGTTTATATATGTTACACTAATAATTGAGATGGGTATTGAGAGAATATAATAACAATGTAGATATTAGTTATCATAGACACCTGCACCATCTTTTTAGAACCTGATGCTTAGGTTCCGAGGCTATCTAAAAGGCCTGAAGCAGAGTATAGGATTTCTAAGGTTTTCTGTAAAATACAAATATTTCTTGATGTCACTTTTAACCTACCAGCTGCAGTTATATACCTTACAAATTCCAAGAATCAACCCTGAGTTTTTCTTTTCCCCTTTTGAGGAATGTATACTGAGTTTTGTTCCAAGGAAAATGATACAAGAGTTTGCATTTCCTTGTTTTGTTACTGAAGTGAAAGGAGAAATTTCAGCTCCTGTGTTACTTCACTTTTCTAGTCACTCCTTTTAGAACCAAACACTGGCTTAACTAACAAGTAACAAGATTGAGGAAAGATTATTCAGTTATAGGAACTGCCTCTGCTATTTGACATGTGAATATGCTGCTAAACTAATATAGGAAACGATGAGATAACTGTCGCAAACGGAACAAAATGGTTGCAGCTGTCAAAAGAACTGGAATTTGTTGGCATCCTGCTTGATTTTACTGACTAAATAGGCGTATCCTGGTGCAGAAGGTATCCGGATTCAAGTCCTCATATGCTGCCATTTGATTTGTAGCACTCAGATGCGTGTCTGCATTTTCACATGATGGAAACTTGACTAGCAAGGATTAGTTGGCTGTTTTTGTTTTGAGGTTAGTTGTTTTCCAGTTTTCTTTCCCATTTTGAGTCCTCGGAGGATACTATGGAAGTGCTACATATTCTCTTTTGGTAGTCGGAACTCGGAAGTGCTACACATTACAAACCAAATATTGAACAGAGTATATAACAAGGTTCGAGAACTCGGTTTGGGTTTCAGTTTCAAGCACTTCTTTTATTTAAGGTAAATTATTCTCTAATTTCATCAAAATGCCTAAAAAGTCTCTTTCAGCAAAAATATCTCTTGTGGCCTGATTCACATGAACAAATTAGTCCCTAATTTCAATAAATTGTGTCTAAATAGTGCTGTCGACTGAAAAATTCTTTTGGGCCCTAAGTCAATTTCAACTTGAAAGGAAAATAGAAGTGTGACCATTATGCTCTTAGGAAAAGAGTTGTTTGACAATTATAAATATTGTTGATATTAACTCAAAAAAACATTGGTGATATCACATGGAGCAAACATTGTACATCAATAAAAGTGTAATTCTTTTCTAATGTTTCAAATCATGTCCAAAGAAGAAAAAATCATAAGATATACCTAAATGTTAGAACAATTTTAATTATAGGATATTAAAATAGTACAAGCGATTCACATCGCGAGGCTATAGGTTCTCGTTATCGGACATGAGGAAACCCAAAAGGAGAATTAGAAAAGGCAGAATTAGGGAAGTACGCAGGAGGATTTTCTTTCTTCTAAATGTTGAGAAGGAATTGTGATCTTCTGACTTATTTTGGAGGTGGGTAACATTGTCATTTAGGGACTTTGTGTGAATGGCAAGGACTTTTTCGACATGTAGACAGGAATCAATTTGGCATTTATGGGAAACTGGGTATTTTGTTTATTTTTATTTTTTTGGTTTAAAATCAAGAACTAATTTGTCATTATCCCACAAAATAACAATATTTGTCAAATTAGTAAACTTTGCTTCTTTACTGTACTAGCATTACTAACTTTCCTATTATAAGGCAACATCTGGTGCACCAGCAAGCTCTCTGTCTTGATTTTGAGTATATCAATTAGCGTACTTTGAATATTTAAAATAAGGATGTGAATATGATTATAAGTGGTTTTATTGCCCTTCCCCTCCAATCTGATGCTTTGCATTCGACTGGTTCCATCTTCTTAGTTTACAAATGAAATGTGTCGGGTAGATGCAATGTTTATTAGTAAAAGAAAAGAATGGTACAACTTAGTGTCAAAACAAAAGGGAGAGAATGATGCCTCTAATTTTTAGAGCACTGATACTGTGACCCAAAATATGGGAACAACCATGGGAAACAGAATGACATCAGTGGCCAATATAGGAGACATCTCGCATGTCCAGTAGTTGGTCCCATGTTTTTCAGTACAAAAGAAATTTCTCCAAATTTCCTATATTACCTTACATTAATTTGTTTCGATCCTTTATTGTACATTGGCCTTTCCTTTTAGCAAATTGGCAAAGTAGATGATCTCTCCTGTACTCATTATGTACAACATAAGCATGTCAAAGCCGACTTCTTCTGGCACCTTGCTCTTTGCTGCTGTTCCCCAACTAGTTATTACAGTCGTGGGGTTTCTTTCTAACTGAAGTACTTTCACAGGCATGGTTCTCCCAGTATGACTGATATTGAAGCTTTCTCTTCTGCCTATCGAGAGTGCTTGGACAAAGCTGAGCGTGCTGGGGCTATTCCAGAAGATTTGTCATTGGAGGTGATTTTACCTATCTGCATTGTTTTGTTCTGACATCTGATTCTGTCTTCTAGAAAAACTTCTATTTATTATGCTTGGGAATATTTTAAAAGTCTAACACAAATTATCAATCTTTACTGTCTTTCTTTTATTCCATTTACTGAGAAGTCGACGTTGTAATCATTTATTTTACATCTCATCTATACCGTTTAAACTCCGTTATCTGACAACACCTTCCAAAACTTTTTTGTTTTTATTATCTATGGTTACTTGAGCAATCCTAGTGAACTCAACGACTCTTTAGTGTTTGTTTCTCCTTTCCACATATTAATAATTCATCATCAGGTTTGGTTTAATTTCCTACTTACTTATCCTTGTAGTATTCAGTAGGGAATTAGATGATTTAGAGACAACATAGTTGGGATATGTCGTGTCTTCGTATTTTGCAACCAAATCTGTTGTACGCACCGACAACAACTAACAGAGAATCACACAATCTCCAGCACAAAGAACAGCCCAAATCACACGAAGAACACACAATCGCAAACAACAGATCTAACGAGGTTCGGCCTCAATGCCTACGTCCTCGGGGCAATCAATGGAGAGAGTTTTCAATTTAGGAAGATGATTACAATCGTTGTAGATCTCTCTGAATGCAAGAGTATCCACAGTTTTTCTCTTTCAAGGCACTAAACCCTAGAAATTACACTTAGGGCTTAAATACACAGTTTCCCGAAACAGCAGTTTTCCGCTCAGACCCGACTATCGGTCGACCGGACGGTCGACCGAAGAAACCCGAGAGCACAGTCCCTGTATTCCGGTCGACCGGCCGGTCGACCCAGAAAACCCGAGAATTGGGTTCCTGCAGTCAGAGCACTTCGGTCGACCGTGCCGGTCGACCGCTCAAATCCCCTGTGCATGCTGTGCAAGTCGGTCGACCGGACCGGTCGACCGACTCGCCTGTCTTCTGCTGCTGCTTCTAATTTCCTGCCCGCTGTCCCTTTGCCTTTCGACGTAGACTCCTTGGCGATCTTCGACAGCACCTGGCATGACATCAACTCCTCTACTATACTCTCTCCTCCAACAATTCTCCACCTCGGTGAAGATTTTCAAATCTGAGCCGAACATCGACTCAATAGCGGCTGCACCAACCTGGTTGCCTACGTACCCCTTGCCCAAGGGATCAAGTCGTCCGTAGTTCACCCAAATGAGCTTCAGCAAGCTCAATTCACCTGAAGGATATGAAGCAAGTCTTTGCAGTGTGCAAACTTTACTCCCGACACCACCTTTGTAAGCATATCGGCCGGATTCTCCGAAGTGTGAATCTTTAACAAGTCAATGTCACCTTCTTCCAGAATCTCCCGAACAAAGTGATACCTGACATCGATGTGCTTCGTCCTTGCATGATAGACTTGGTTCCTTGCAAAGTAAATGGCACTCATGCTGTCACAGTTTATCTTCAATATATCCTGTTCCACGCCCAAGTCATCAAGCAATCCCTGAAGCCAGATTGCCTCCTTCATGGCCTCTGTCATAGCCATATATTCAGCCTCTGTGGTCGACAACGCGACGGTAGACTGAAGTGTGGAGCGCCAACTCACCGGTGCCTGCGAGAATGTGAAGACATATCCCGTCATCGACCGGCGTTTGTCAAGATCACCTGCATAGTCTGAATCAACATACCCTATGCACTCTTGCTTTCCGGTGTCGTCCTTCTCGAACACTAGGCCTACATCAACAGTTCCCTTGATGTACCTCAGAATCCATTTCACAGCTTCCCAATGACCCTGTCCAGGATCATGCATGTATCTACTCACCATGGAGACTGCCTGTGATAGATCTGGCCTCGTACACACCATTGCATACATCAAGCTACCCACCGCATTGGCATATGGAACATGAGACATATGCTCACGCTCTTGAACACTCTTTGGAGACATCTTCGCTGACAATTTGAAGTGCGGCGCCATTGGTATACTAACAGACTTAGTATCCTTCCCGATATTAAACCTCTGCAGTACCTTCTCCAGATAGCCCTTCTGAGTCAAACTTATCCTGCCCGCTTTCCTGTCTCTTGTGATCTCCATGCCCAATACTTTCCTTGCTTCCCCCAGGTCCTTCATCTCGAACTCTGACGATAACATCTTCTTCAGAGAATCAATAGCAGATCTTGACCTAGAAGCAATCAGCATATCATCTACATAAAGAAGTAGATAGATATATTCACCTGATGGTAACTTACACATGGATCGAAATGGCTTCGTGTGTACTTCTTCCTCCTGATAAAGCTGTCAAATCGCTTGTACCACTGTCTAGGAGACTGCTTCAAACCGTACAGCGATTTCTTCAGCTTACATACTAAATCTCCCTTCCCTGCAGCTTTGTAAACTGTGGGCTGTGTCATGTAGATCTCCTCCTCAAGATTGCCATGGAGAAAGGCGGTCTTCACATCAAGTTGGTCCAGTTCCAACTCATTCTGCGCCACCAAAGCCAATAGAATCCGAATAGACGAGTGTTTAACTACCGGGGAGAACACCTCGTTGTAGTCGATTCCTTCTCTCTGAGCGTAGCCTTTAGCCACCAGCCTTGCCTTGTAGCGCACTGTATCTTCTTGAAGAGATCCTTGCTTCTTAGCAAATACCCACTTGCACCCTATGACCTTCTTCCCCTTGGGCAACTTGGTAAGTTCCCATGTGTTGTTCTTATAAAGAGATTGCATCTCTTCATTCATGGCCTCTTTCCACATCTCTGCTTCTGAACTGATCTCAGCTTCTCTGAAGGTAGATGGAATAGCCTCTTCAACAACTGGAGGTGCGTATGCAACAACATATCGGTGGTGAGCCAACCAGATCTCCTAGTATTCCTCCGTGGTCTTTCAACTGCAGTAGAATCTGGAACAGTACCCATGACCTGCTCCTGATCCTCTTCAACAACTTCAGCATCTTCTTCTGCAACTTGATCACCTCCCTGTGTCACCTCAGGAATGATCCTCACTGATACTGAATCCTCTAGAGATGATGGATCTGCATCACTCTCCACCTGCTGCAATAGCTCCTTGGTCTTGCTGGTCTCCACCTGCTTAGAGACCGTAGGCTTCATCAGTGAAGCCTCATCGAATGTGACATCCCTGCTGATTATGAATTTGTTGTCCTTTTGGTCCCAAATCTTGAACCCCTTGGTTCCTCGCTTGAAACCAACGAACACCCCTTTCTTTGCCCTTGGGTCCAACTTGTCTTCTCTGACGTGGTAGTAGGCTGGACATCCGAAAACCCGTAGCAAATCATAATCCTGAGCAGTTCTTCCTGACCAAGCTTCAAGAGGAGTCTTCCCCCCTATTGCAGACGACGGCAACTTGTTCACAAGATGGCATGCATACCCCAAAGTTTCAGCCCAGAACTTCTTTGGCAGTCCTGCATTGGATAACATACACCGAACCTTCTCTAGCAAAGTCCGGTTCATCCTCTCAGCCACCCCATTTTGTTGCGGATTCTCCGGTACTGTGAAGTGTCTCTCTATGCCCTCATCAAGGTATAGCTGTAGGAACGGATCGGATTTGTACTCCCCTCCATTGTCAGAACGGAGAACCTTGATCTTCCTTCCTGTGCTTCTATCCAGATTAGTCTTCCACTTCACAAACAGCTCTAGGACTTCACCTTTGTGTCGCATAGTGTACACCCAACAGCGCCTAGAGTAGTCATCAATGAACGACACAAAATAGTGGTTACCTCCAATCGATGCAGTCTTGGTAGGTCCCCATACATCCGTGTGAACATAGTCAAGAATACCCTCCGTGCAGTGCGAAGCTGTGCCAAACTTCACCTTGGTCTTCTTGCCGATGATGCAATGTTCACATAGATCCAGCTTGCAGGTCTCAGCACCCTTCAGCAACCCTTTCTTCACAAGAGTTTGCATTGATTTCTCCCCTGCATGTCCCAACCTCATGTGCCACAGCCGGGTAGAATCTTCCTTCTGACTGGTAGAAGCTGCCACCTGCCCTGTCACTGTACTACCCTTCAAGTAATACAAGTTGTTCCGACGATCGGCCTTCAACACCACCATCGAGCCCTTTGTCATTTTAAGAACTCCTTCCTTAATAGACACTCCGAGCCCTAGTGATTCCAAAGCTCCTACAGAGATCAAGTTCCTCTTCAGCTGAGGTACATATCTCACTTCTTTCAGCTCCCTCACCATCCCATCAAACATCCTGATTGGAATAGTGCCAACACCCTCCATGATGCACGGGTGATCGTCGCCCACGACGACCGAACACCCCTCCAACTTCTCAAAACTGGTAAACCAGTCTCGATTAGGGCATACATGATATGTTGCACCTGTGTCCAAGATCCACTCGTTCTCCCCCGAGTAGCCAATGACAGGAGTGGTGACTGAAAACGAAAACACTGAAGAATCCGAATCTGATCCATCTGCCTGTGATATGCTGCTTGCAGTTTTTATCACTTTTACGAGATTTGCTTCAGATTTTGACTCTTTCTTCTTTCCTTTGAACTTTGGACAGTCTACTTTCCAGTGCCCAATCTCTTTGCAGAATGCGCACTGATTTCTCTTGAGATCCCTGAAGCCCGGCCTAGACTTTGATCTTCCTCTAATCTCCTTTCCCTTCCTTGATGAACCTCTACCTCTTACTTCCAATGCCTCTGCCGATAAACTTGTCTGAGAAGGATGTCTTTCATTCTTCCTTGTTTCATAACTCATCAATGAAGATGACACCTCATCATAATCCAAGCTCTGCCTTCCATTAATGAAGGTCAGTGTGAATGTCTCGTACTCCTCTGCAGGTAGTGAATTCAGAAAGATGACCGCCTTATCTTCCTCTTCTAGCTTGACATCCAAATTCAGCAGATCTGTAAGAAGCTTCGTATATCGGTTGATGTGTTCATTGACTGTGCTCCCCTTCTGCATCCTGAACTGATACAGCTTACTCTTAAGCTGCAACCTGGACTCTACACTCTTCTTCAGGTACTTCTTTTCAAGGGTTTGCCACAGTTTCTTCGCTGACGTCTCATGTTGCACAAGGTATTTTATGTCTTGTGACAAGCATGAACGTATCAAGCCACATGCCGATCTGTTCATCTTCGCCCACTCTTCATCAGTGGTAGTGTTCTTCTTCCTCTCCAATAGGAGAGTGTCCTCGAGGTTTGATGCATTCAGTGCATCCATAACCTCACATCTCCACATACCGAAATTGTTAGTCCCATTAAACTTAACAACTTCAATCCTTGGGTGATTGTTCATTGTCTTAACAGATGCAGTTTCTTCTGCCATTGAGATCTTCTTTTGATTCTCTATTTATGCGGAAGAATAACCAAATTGGAATAAATCTCTACTCAGATAAAAATGGGATTTTTACCTGCCTCTTGAAACCCTAGATCGAGTTTCTCACCGGATCTACTCCAAACACAGATTCAACGAGCCCTCCTTGCGTCCTCCTGAGATCGACACACGATCTCCTCGAACACCAATACCTCTGACCTGAGATCGTCACACGATCTCCACCTGATCAGATCTGGAGCCCTTCGAATCATCAGAATCCCAAGCGTAGCCTGGATGCTCTGATACCACTTGTTGTGCGCACCGACAACAACTAACAGAGAATCACACAATCTCCAGCACAAAGAACAGCCCAAATCACACGAAGAACACAGAATCGCAAACAACAGATCTAACGAGGTTCGGCCTCAATGCCTACGTCCTCGGGGCAATCAATGGAGAGAGTTTTCAATTTAGAAAGATGATTACAATCGCTGTAGATCTCTCTGAATGCAAGAGTATCCACAGTTTTTCTCTTTCAAGGCACTAAACCCTAGAAATTACACTTAGGGCTTAAATACACAGTTTCCCGAAACAGCAGTTTTCCGCTCAGACCCGACTATCGGTCGACCGGACGGTCGACCGAAGAAACCCGAGAGCACAGTCCCTGTATTCCGGTCGACCGGCCGGTCGACCCAGAAAACCCGAGAATTGGGTTCCTGCAGTCAGAGCACTTTGGTCGACCGTGCCGGTCGACCGCTCAAATCCCCTGTGCATGCTGTGCACGTCGGTCGACCGGACCGGTCGACCGACTCGCCTGTCTTCTGCTGCTGCTTCTAATTTTCTTCCCGCTGTCCCTTTGCCTTTCGACGTAGACTCCTTGGCAATCTTCGACAGCACCTGGCATGACATCAACTCCTCTACTATACTCTCTCCTCCAACAAAATCCACATCCATCTTTTCCATTTTGAATCTCAATGCTTTAGTGTCTCTGTATTGTAAACATGAGTAATAGAAAAAAATACTCAAGCGTTTGCTTTACAGTAAATGCTCCTTTATATGAACAGTTACATTTTTTCTTGCTGACAATATGACAATCTCTTTATCAACCCAATATGCCACTTGGCAAATTCTCTTAACAATCGACCTTTTGCGTCCTTTAGGTATCTTCTCCTGGCGTGGAAAGGGTTGCTCGAATTCCTGAAGAGCTTGAAAGGTTCAAAGATAAGCCATGAATGTGAGATATACCATCAGTGGAGATGCAGCAGCAGCTTCCCCGCAATAAAGTGAAGGGCATATTCAGGCTTGTTTCTTTCGATCTGGAGTCTTGTCATTGCACTTGGGGTAGAGCCGATGTGAGGGCAAACAGAAAGCAGGCGGGGGAAGGAAGACCGTTCGGCAAGAAACAGAGGGAGTGGCCGTTACAGACGCCATTTGATTCCTTGTTTCTGGTCCGGATGCATTCTGATTGTTAATGTTTCACACATGGCAATATCGGAGAGGTGAGATGGTAGAGCGAAATTGCACGCGCTTAGGAATTGAAGATGAAGTACATGTCACAGTGAGAAGTGTTGCTTCAAGAGTGTTGCGCAGTACTCAGATTTGGGGACTATATGGTTCGCGCCTAGGCCTGTAGCGCGAGCACAGAGAGAGAATTCTGAAGTGGATGTTTCGTGAACTTGTGAAATAGTCGGTAGCAAAAATCGCACTAGTTATCTTTGTTGATGTTTGAGGAAGACTACTATTTGCTGACCAAGTTTGAGATGCTAAACTTGAAAGAGCAGGCCAGGCCTTTTGGTGTACATGAAACACTTGTTGGCAGTCTTATCCAGTCCCAAGTGATTGGCATATATTTCCTCTTCTTGAATTATATATGAATGTACAATTTTACTGGAGATATGCTTGAATATTGCCCTCAAGTTTGTCTCAGAAATGATTCGTATGTCTTCAGGGCATCAAATTTGTAAACTAATACCCAAATTGTTATTGTTGTTGTTGTTGTTGTTGTTATGTAAAAAGGACTCAGAAACAGTTCAATTATCCTTGAAATACCAAAATTAAGAATTGTTGGCACAAACCAGAGGGCCCAAGCTACAAATTTCCAGGATATCAAGTTGTAAGAGAAAATAGTTCAGGGTATATAATTGAAACACCCTTCATAGTTGAGAGTATATTAGTGCATTGCAGATTATATAGTGGAAGGTATATTCTTGAAGTTTCACTTAGTTGTAAAGCGAGGGATTGAATTATAGAATGTCTTGGATTCAAAAAACAAGACATGTTTTTTCTCAGAAAGAAAATAAAGGAAATAATGTGGGGGAAATGCCTAGAGATTTGGGATCACACCTCATCATGTCCATGTCTAGGGCTCGACTAGTAGCATCAAGACAGAGCAACTTATTTATCGTGTAGCCTTCAGTGATGGTAGGCCAAAAGTTGCTTGTTTGATACTAGTGGTATTGTACGCAACTTAAAAACTTTTGTGATGGGCTCGATTACGGCCCGCCCTGGATGGGCTTGAGTTACGGGCCGCCCCGGTTGGGCAAGAGCTTGGGCCGCCGGTAGTTGGCTCGCCCAGTAAACTCGTGGGAGCGCCCAGTAAAATGGTGTTGGGGCGAGCAAGGTACTAAGTGTGGGGATGGAGTGAGGAGGGTAGAGAGCGTCAGCGAAGAGTACGACGGCTTAAAGGATGCGTCAGCGGAGGTTCTGCTTAGAGTAGCCGCGGTGTCGGCGAGGAAGCGTGGAGTTGAAGTTTTTCTTTTCTTTGTACTTGAGTTCTTTTAGCCATCTCCAAACATCTGCATAATTTCTACATTTCTGAGGGATTTTAGTTTCTTATACTTGTTTAAAATTATTTTCATTAATTCTCTTTCATAGAGTGCAGGGTCCTTTTGGATAACCGTTTATTCTAAAAAATAAATAAATTCTATCCACATCTTATCTTGTAAGTACAGTCTGATTATTGAAGGTGACTCATTCGTCATAGTCCGGCGATAGAATAGAAAGAAAAGTGAGATAGAACGAACGATCTCCATCTTCTTTCACAACCTGAAGCGTGTCGCACTCGAAGAGATTGATCTCATTCCGCCTCTATGCAAAGGTACTTGGACAAAATTGAAATTAAAGCGGCGAAATAAACAGCTTCGGAGAAAACAACCCCGATATGTAAAAACTATAAAAGTTTAAAAATTATTATATTTAAAATTTTACGGTCTAATTTATCTTGGGCAAAGGTAAACGTTTGTTTGACTTTTAACTTGCTTTAAATTCAAATACCCAATTTATTTTGATTGAATGGTTCTGATAGTACATTAAAGTCTCCATCATAAAATAAAATAAAATAAAAAGAATGCTTATTTTCAAGTTGGTGAAGAGATTATATCCAGTAAAAGTCAATCATTAAACCCTAGGGTATATCCCAGCTGTAGGGATATGTCCTTTGCCTATATGGCTGCAAACTGGAGGACAGCTCAATCTTTTTCATAAATGAATCATGTAGGTTTATGAAAGGTCAATTGTAACAACCAAGCAACCCAACAATGGGAGACAAAGCCAAGTATAAATTAGTCACATACTTGCAAGTCAGTGAAAGGGTTCCAATTTCTGAGTTAAATGCAAAAGATTATAAAATTTTTGGAGGTTGGACCAGCTTCCGGTGGGAGCGATTTCGATAATTTCTCTGAAGACGGTATGAATAGGGGATATGGTATCGACTCTGATTGCATGTAAGCAACACTGGTGTGAGGTTCCAATAGCTTGATTTTTGTCAGAGCTTGTGACTAATTATGCTGATTCTCTTGCAGTAGGGTGTTTCTTTTACTTTATGGTTATTGTTTCTTTTTCGTCTGTATTGATATTTTACTCTTAACTTGCATCTGTGTTGCATTTTTCTTTAGAGAAATTTTTGAATATTTCCTCTGTACTATTTCCAATAAAATTTTTTTAACAAAGCACGAGGAGACTAATGGGTTCTTCGGTTTGTTCTCGGAAAATAATAAGTACTATCATCCTAAGGTTCCATGGATTGGCCTTGGATTCAAAATTTTATAATGAATTAGAATTTTTAATTGGATTGATCATGGGCATTACATCATTGTTTCTTTTCTTGGGAAGGAATATATTTTTGGAAAACTATAGTTTGTTTTGTTTGGATTGCTCATATATGATGTTGATGACTACATACTAGTTTCTGTTAGATATCTAACAGTTACAAATTGATTGAACTTATATGATTCATCTAATTTGCTTTAAAAAGATGAAGAAATTATTTAATTATTCGTGTGTGAGTATAATATAACATTTAAAAAAAAACCCCAAAACCACCAAAGAAAAAAGGAGTAAAATAAAAGAAAGAAATTAAACAAGGATAAGTCCCCAAATTCAAAAGTGTCCTCTTTAAACAACTCTAAGACATTTAAAGCTAGCTTGAAGCACACTCCTCACACTCACATGCGAATGATAAGCTATACAATAATATCCCACCAAAGACCATTAAAACCTAACAACAACAATTTATATATGAATACTAATATAACTTAATTAATTTACTACCTAACATCAGCACCAAGATTTGACTCAATTTACTCCATGGTCAGCCCAGAAGGGAACACTGAACTTGTTGGTCCCCTCTTGATCCATTGCACCAAAGTAAAAACCCTACACCAATGAGAGGAAGATGCTCCCAAAAGCCAAAAGGGTATAAGAAAAGAGACACCCACCCATGCTCTTAAAGGATAGTTCCATCTAGAACAAGCTTATTCAAAAACTTTGAAAATCTTTTATTTCTACTTTTTAACAAAGTTTGGAATCTGATCTTGAATCTGCGAACTTTCATAATTCAATCTCATTTTTTTGTCGGAACATATTTTTGATCTGATCTTGGACATATGATTCTCGTAACACAAGACTCGAGAAAAGCAAAGATTTTTTTTTTTCCTTCTTTACTCAGTTTTTTAATCGAATCCGAACTAAGGTTTATTGATCTCAAGTCCTCTTTTATTTGAGAAACACATGTGTAAACCCACAAGCTATCGCACAAGAGATAAAATGACTTACCCCTTGAATTAGGGCATGCTTGGATCTCGATTAAAAATCAGGAAATCTGAGTTTGTATCTAGTCAAGCAGAAATTAAAAGAATTTATTGAAAATGAGCCTCATGTACAGTGACAATTCTAATCTATTTCCACTCCTCAGCTCAAGATTTCTACATCTCTAGCAGTGTGTTGGTCACGTAGGAATTTTTTGACCCTCACTATTATCATTATATTTTTTTCACGGGCAAACAAATACTCTTGTTGGATTTGAGTGTCGTGGCCGATGAAGTCAGACTTTTTTTCGGTTCAAAAATAACAAACAATTAGGGTTTCAAATTTGAATAATAAGCCAAAAAAAATTAAGGAGAAAAAGAGGGTGAAATTAAATATTAACAAAGCAAAAGGCAAGCAAGAAAGCAACCTCCCATAATCATTAGCTCCCCCTTCGCTGGTTCTCACCTCTCCACCTGCACAAAAAAAAAAAGGCCCTTTAACTGATCTGCCACGTGTCAAGAGGAGTTGGCTCCATGCTCCTCCAAAATTCCTAACGGCTCTTTCTGTTTGCCCTTTTTCTGGTCTTTAACATAATTGCATCCATCAAAGAGCCCGCCCACTGTGCTATTCCTTTTTCCTAAACTAGTAAAAATCATGCACATGATAACTGCTTATTTCAGAGAAAGAAAAATTTTAGTGTACAAAATAAAATGATTTAAAATCTTGTTCTGTGTTTTTTAAAGTAAATGGTGACCTAGGAGCCCCACGTTTCAATAACAAGATTTTAATGAAGGCAACAATGTAATACATAATGTAAAGTAGTAAAATATTTCTCGAACTATACACACGCAAGTGCATGAGAAAAAGGTACAAAAATACCGTAGAAAATCCTGAACAGTGAGCCCAACCACTGGAGAACGTCTGACGGCTCTTGAAGCAAAATACAAGTTGACTTTAAAACCTACGTCCGATTTTACGATCAACTTGCTAAACAAAAGTCAGGTGTTTAAAAAAATTAGTCACGGTTCGTCTGAGTAGCAGTCGAGTCCCCTACCTCCCGTCTCTTCTGATTGACTGTCGGGGTCCCCTCCTATTTAGATCTGTCTCATAGTCCTCGTATGCATCTCCTTGAATCTCTCTGCAAGTAGATTAGATAGTAAGAAATAAAAGGAAAGCATGCATGGAAAGTCAGGTCAGATGATCTGATCAAATCGTTAAATATATTTTTATACCTGCCCCCTAAATCCCTAAAAAACCGTTGCCGCAGATAAATCCCAAATAACCTTTTTGTTTTTATTAAAGGACTGTTTTCTCCACGAAGACCAAAGAATATCAGTCGACTGTGGGAGGCGAGAGATACGCAAATTCAAATGTCATGCCAACATGCCCCAAATCTGACCGGCAAAAGTGCACTCCATGAATAGGTGGTCGATAGATTCTTCTTCTGTCATACACAGGGAGTAGAAACTTGGACCCTGACAATTCCTTTTTCTTAGATTATCTCATGTGAGGATGACTCTATCAATAACCAACCAGAGGAAGGTCCTAATCTTCAATAGTGCCGTCCCAGATGACTTTGACAAACGGACACTGAAGACCCCCGATGTTAATCCATAGGTAGGTACTCCTCGTTGTGAATGCCTATTAGGGTCCCAATCCCAAATAAGACCATCTCTGATAGCTATTTTTGTAGGGAATAGCGGCGGAAGAAGTTTGATCAGTTCTTCCCTTTGTCTCAAGTGTTCGGTCTGATTTGAGTAAGGCACCTTCATATTCCAATCGTCATCCGACCAGTGCGAACTAACTGGACCTCTAGGATCTTGTGTTGTCAAAAAATGTTATGGAATTTTCATTCCTAATAGAAGATTCGAACACCACTTGCTTTTCTAGAATCTCGTCGCCCTCCTCTTCTTCTCTTCCATTTTGAGTGCCAGGAAGATGTCTTTAAGCGTCCTTATTCATTTTCAAAGAAGGGACGAGGATGTGTCATTTGAGCATTTGTGCGGCCACCATCCTGAACCTGGCCGGTAGTTGTGCGAAACAAGGGATGCCATTTTCGGTCCAGGTCTTAATATAATTTTCATCACCATTTGAGAAGCATGATTTATTGAAATCCCAAAGATTGATGACCACTATTCCATCGTACTCCTTACGTTTGCACACCCGTTTTCAATTTACTAGGCAAAATCCCTTCCCTTCTCTATGCAGCACGTGCCAAAGAAATTTTCTTCTTCTCAGAGACTCAATTTCCCTCTTCACCCATCTAGGAAGTGGGAATAAAGAGAGAAAATATGTTGGGATGGCGGAGAAGACTGCATTAATCATGACGATCCTTCCTCCGAGTGATAGCATTCCTTATTTCTAGCCTGTCAATTTTTTCTGCACTTTCTCGATGAGCGGCGTCCATTACGGCATTTTTATTTCAATAAAGCTTATGATTCTTTTTCCCCCAAACAAAAATTCATGATTTCCATATTGCATTATTCAAGCGTATTCTTTGGAGAATAGTTTAGATAGTTTAAACGTGAACAAGTTTTAAATTGGTTGCAACTGTATTATTTATTTATACTCTCTGTTTTAAAAAAACTTACATTTATCAGTTCTCTACGCTAAGACTTCTATTCCTTGGTTAGCATTCTTGCTATCTTTTTGTCAGTGACGCCTAGCAAAACCGATCAAAAGTTAGAAACAATTGCGAGAAGTCTCAAGTTTAAATCTTGTCTACAACCTTTATTTAAAAATAACAATTGCGAGAAGTCTCAATAGATCCCATCTAATTTAAGATTTTCATGCTTATTATTCTGTATTACTATTTTAAATAGGGTTCTAAACATTACTCAACATAAATTTCTATAATAAACTATTATGATTGTCCTCTCCCCTTCCACTTGTACTTTGTTTCTCCTTGTACTATAGGGACGGGGCTTTCGAGTTTATGGCTTTGTTTTTTTTCCCTTAAAAAATAAAAATTAAAAAATTCTCAGCGTAAAAGAATGTTTATATAAATCACAATTCGAAATGGGGGGAGAAATGGACAAATAAGAAAAGCAAATACAAACATGGGAAATTCCTAACTTTATAAATTTGTATTTATATAATACTTACTATTAAAAGCATTAATTCGAATATGCTTATTAGATTTTGTTTGTGACCCCTTTAAAAATAAATGGATAAAAACTTTAAAATGAGTTGAAAATAATGGGCCAAAGCATGGGAAACTGGCTCAATTCCTAACATACATTTTTTTTTTTTACATTCTTATCTCAGTTTCCTAAAATATTTCATTCTTCTTTCTTTCTATATTTTTAATTATATGGATTGATATTTCTTCATCTTTATGACATTTTCTTCTTTAATTTTCATTCTATTTGGACCTTATCTCCTTCATGTTTAACTGAATATAATTTTTAAAGTTAAATTTTAGATTAAGCTAGCATTTGCATAAAATCTATTTGTGAGGAATCATGCTATCTGGAATATTCATTTTGGTCTCAAAATAGAATCAAAAGAGAGTAAAATGTGAAACCTATACTAAAAAAGTTTTAGTTGTAATGCAATAGTCCGTTTAACATTATTCATTTGTGAATTAATCTCAATCTTTTTTCTGTTGGAAACTTGAAATTAACCAAGTGAGTTTTTGAGAAAATTTGAGCTAAATTTTAGGAGGAACCTGCTTCTAATGTGTGAGAGATGGTTGGTATGTGTTCTCCTTCCATTGGATATGAACTAGATGTATTTACATGTTCAATTCCGTTTCAGAATGAATAAAATATTCAAGTCAGATGTTGGCGTAGAATAAGAACTAAATGAGACCAAAAAGAGTGAAAACTCTTTAATCCGGCATTGAAAGTAGTGTGTGATGGATGTGTCTGTCCAGCGAGTGGACATGTCTATTCGAAACAGCTGCGCCCGTTCTGATCGAATGAATGTGTTTATTTGGAGATAACCTGTTTCGGCCGAATGGATATGTCTATTCGACTATCAGATGTGTCTGTTCGGAAAGATTGCACCTATTCCAACCAAACAGATGTGTCTGTTTGGAAGGGTTGCACCCATTAAAATCGAAAGATTTCCTCTGATTCCTATATAAAGGGTAGAATATCACTCCAAAGACATAACCAAAACACTCGAAATTCCTTTTTCTCCTCTTCCTCTCTAAATACAAGGTATGTTCAGACAAAAATTCTCTTCAAAATTTTTGTAGTCTTTTGGTTCGTTTCAACTTCCGGTCAAGTGGAAGGTACGATTTAACTTTGATTCGACTGTACGTGATTTTGTAAAGTACTGCGCAGAACACGTGAAGAAATGTTGTATCTTAGGAAACCAGCATCCATTATCCAGTATGCACCGTAGTGGGGGACATAATTGTTTTAAGAAGATTCGCTTTACGCGTACCTCACTCCAAAATTCGGTTCTAATTTTGTTACTCTTTCAATTTATACAAATGTTCAGTTAGCACGAATTATTGTTAATAAGTATTTATCTTGTATAAATATAATTGTGAAATTATTGAATTTCAATATATTCTCTGTCTTTTTAAATTAACGTTCTTATTACAGGGATTATGCTGAATAAGGTATTTACACTGAAATATTTATTTTATTAAATATTATTATTAGATAAATCATTGTTGAATTATTTATCTTGCTGATTTATTACTAATACGAGATTGACTAAATATCAGTGTGATTGATGTCTAAGAAAGGAATTTAAAAGCTGCTTTTTTAATTAAAGAACGTTCAATTGAATGAAAAACTTCTCACATGATTTTCACCGACCTGATCGATTGGACTAGTTGATCTTGATCTCTCGATTAATTATCAGATTCCAACGTTTTCTTTAAGCAAAGAATCAAATCTCAATCTTAAACAGTGGCAATCTTTCAAGATATTAGACATAATTATTTTTCTTTTGAGAGGAACATAATTATTTATTCTGTTAGACCAAGTAATATTTTCTTTCTTAACAGTACTTCATACATATTAATCTAGAAGCGTGGGCCACCAAAATATACATGAATTTATTCTAAGAAAGGCAAGATAGAAGTTTCCCTATAAAAGAAAGAAATTTCCAAATGCACAAATGTCCAAAAATATAAAACTCATCAATCTTCACTTGTACATATGTCTCGCATATTTCTGTGATTTTACGATTTGATACCAGCCATAATTGATGTTCCTATATTGGGCAAATTTCATAAAAAGAATCTATCTTTTGAAACACTCCAAATTTTTTTGGGTTTAATTTTTGAATAATTAGAGTTATAGATAAACAGAAAAGCTAGCTTCCAAAATGATTAAATCACCCAACTCAGGCTTCACGTGCCGTATCTTAACTGCATTCAGAGATGCACGCATATATAGCTGCACTCCTCTCTCTCTCTCTCTCTCTCTCTCTCAACTCCTCTCTCACATTAAACTCATAATATCATAAAGAGAGAAGACTGTAGAGAGATAGAGTGAGTGAGAGAGAGATACTTGTCAAGAGCAAAAGGGTAGGTCAGAAAACAAAAAAGAGGAATTGGGTATTGTTTTTTGAGGGGAACTGAGAGATGGGTTGGTTGAAAATTTTGGTTTCAATGGTGGTTGGGTTGGTTTTAATGATGGGAGGCAAATTGAAGGGTACCCGGAAGAGGAATTGGTAGTGGGTTTGCCTGGGCAGCCCAAGGTTGGGTTCAGACAGTATGCAGGGTATGTTGATGTTGATGAGAAAGCAGGGAGAAGCCTCTTCTACTACTTTGTTGAGGCTGAGGGGGATGCTGATAGAAAACCTCTCACTCTCTGGCTCAATGGAGGTATGTATGTATGTTTGTATGTATTTTTGTTGGGATTTTGGGTTATCTGTTGTGTTTCATTTGTACTTGGTTTTTATTGGTACTGGGAGGAAAGGGTAAAGTGTTGGATTTGTGTGTGTGTGTGTGTGTGTGTGGGGGGGGGGGGGGGGGGGGGGGGGGGGTGTCGTGGTGGTGGGGGCGCGTGGTTGGGTTTGGTACTGTTTGAGATTGGACACATGAGGAACAGGGACATGCTTTGCTGTAGCAGTTGCAGGCGCGTGTCTATTGGGATTGGAATCTTCTGTGTGTTAGGTTTTGATCTTTCAAAAGACTCTCATATTCATCTCTGTTTGTTAAATTCTTTTGTTCTTTAGAAAAGCTACAAATTGGATTGCTGCAACTAGATAGATTATGTCTTGATCTTGGCTGTGATAAATTGGCTGCTGGCTAGCAATTGATAGACCATTCTTGCTGATAATTTTTTTATTGATTTCTGATTAGTGCTGAAATTGTGATGCCTACATTGAATTGCCCAAGTTCAATGCTTTCTACTTTCACTGGCCGCTCAAACTAAATTTGCCATATTAGAGTCGAGTGCTTTAGACTTGTGTACAGATCATCTATCCTCTACACATGTTCTTGGGATTTTGAATATCAGAATTGTGTCATGGTTCAAAGTCTCGGTCTCGGCCGCCGACTCGGCCGGGGGCACCGAGACGGATCGGTCTTGGCGACTCGGATCGGACTCGGACGATACGCGCAAAACGCTACATAGAACGCCAAAAATATTATGAAAAAATCATGACAAATTATAAAAAAATGTAAACATCCAAATTCATGCATCACATATTCAAAACATATCACCTAACACTCAAAACATAACGTGAAAGCATAAATACAAGCGTCGTCGATAGAAAAATATCAAAATACATGCCTAATATAGTAAATTGCACAAAATAATTCATAAGTACCTGTAATATAGTCATTCCACATTGAATTACGAGGAGGCTCTAAATCATCATTATCATCTGGCCCGCGATAAGTATAGAAATCAGGCATATAGTTTCCATAAGGATAATGATATGTTTGTGGGTGAGATCCTGTAGGCTGAGATGATTGGCCAGAGGATCCACTATCAGAGTAATATGGCGGTAGGGGTTGTGCAATATCAGCTCCATGGTGATAATACCCAAAACCTCGATATTCAGTGCTGCTAGTAGAGTATTCACCAGTGCTAGAATAATCAGTGCCAGAATATTGGCCAGATGTCAAACCCAACCCATGTAAATGGCCTTCAAGACTATGATGACTATGTGAGTAGTTATCATGTCCACTCGAATAATCATCGCTAGAACTGAATTCGACCAACCGATCCAAATGCTTACGCTGTTGTGAAATCCCGCCGGCCTCCATGATCTGTATCTTGTGTGGCATAATATTCTGAATCCAATGTTAAAGCATCATCTCGTTGGCTTCCACCAACACCATGAGTCTCTTCAACATTACCACCATCACCACCATCACCGCCGCCATCACCCTCACCGCCATCACCCTCACCGCCATCATCGCCACCACCATCACCGCTGTCATCATCACCGCCATCACCATCATCACCGCCACTTTCGTCAGTATGACGAATACCTTCATCTAACCAACCTAAGTCATCTGGTGGTAACATCGGTTGTTCTCCCTCACGAATCCACTCATCTAAAATATCATCATCATTGAAAATATTGTTCAGATCAATTGGGTTGTAATAATCATCAGTGTCGCTTTTGCATATCAAGTTTCTTACTCGCAACCGCATATTGTAATGCACAAATACTAGTTTATGCAACTTTTTTATTGCCAACCGGTTGCGCAGTTTATATGAATTAGCGACCACGTGCTCCAATTTCTTTTACAACCCGATGAAGAACATGTTTGGCTTAAGACTTTGATGGCAATTTTCTGCAGATTGGGAGCTTCTTCGCCATAATTAATCCACCAATCAGCTGGAAGAGATTGTTGCACTGCTCTTCTAGTTAGTGAGCTTCCAAATTCTCCAACTCCATCCACAAATAATTTTATCTGTGAGAATACACATCACAAGTGTTAATATTGCATAACATTATATCGATGAAATAAATAAATTATTATTACCTCATTAATAGCTCTTACTTGTTTAGTCAAATCTGGCTCCAATCTTTAATGACCTCCTTTAATGCATATCTCACTTCTGGATGTGTAGAAAAGTTTTTTGAATATTGGAGTGCTGGATTTAAAAAATATGCTGCAATAATGTAAGCAAACGATTGTTATGATATGACAGTTTCAATTTTTAGTCAATAAATATGATTTCTAGGCAAATGAATTACCAGCAGCATGCAAGTGTCTATGCAATTGTCCCTCCCATCTTCTATCAATGATGTCCCAGTACTTCTTCCAGTCTTATTTGAGGCCTTTATAGTCAATTTTGCTCTATCCATAGCTTCATATATAATGGATAGTGTAGGTTTCTTGTCCTGGTCCACTATCTTTAAGACTCTAACAAGAGGATCCATAATGTTTTGGATCTCTCTTGCCTTCTTCCAAAACCGGTCAGTCAGAATGAGATTAGAAATCTTATCTCGCACACTTCTTCTACTCCTTTCCTTGTTGAATTCACGCCATTCGGTAGTCGTGCACATTCTTTTTAAATCTTGCTCATAGCGAATAAGGCTTTCAATAGAAATAAACTCGGTGGCAAACTGTGTTATACCTGGTCTCAACAAATCTCTATCTTTGGTATATAGCTTCATTAAATTCACCACTTTGAGGCTTTGTAAATGAATGATGTGATCACCTTAGCATCATCCAATGTCTCCTTGACTGATTTTTAAGAGCCAATATCTTTAAGTATCAAATCAATGCAATGTGCTGCACAGGGAGACCAAAACAAATGTTTTCTCTTCTCCATCAACATGTCACCAGCTGCTTTGAAACTTGCCTCATTATCTGTTACAACCTGTACGATATTTTCTTCGCCAACTTCATCAACAACTTTATCCATTATCGAGAATATATACTCAGCAGTCTTCGAGATATTAGTGGTATCAATAGAAGTATGGTAGATCATGCTTCTATCACAATAAATCATGAATTAATAATAGGCTTCTATTATGAGAACTCCATCCATCACACATGATCGTGCAACCATACTGCGGCCATTTTGTTTTATTGAAGCAATATATACTCCAATTTCTTTCACTTCCTCCTCTAAATAGAGATTGTCAATCTGGTACCCTGTAGGGCCTTTTACACCTGGACCTGCCTCTGCAATAGTATTAATCATGGCTTGGTAGTAAGGACCACTATCAGCTGCATTGAATGGTATTGCATTGTAGTGAAAGAACTTCGCCACGGATTTCCCAACTTTTTTCATATTCTCAGTTGAGAACATGCTTTTGATTGATTTCTGTTTTGTGGGAACATGTAAGGATCAATACCACGAGCTGGAATTTCAGCTTCTCTCATAGTCATACTCCGACGCAATCCACGGTTACTCCCTGATCCTGAAGGCTGTGAACTACTGCCACCAATATCAACTCCTGCCGATCTCCAAGCCATTTCACGACTTTCTTTCATGGCTTGTTTCAGTTGTCTTCTTTCAACTCCTTCTAAACCACCAACTTCTTCAATTTCATTATCAGAATCTTCTTCGGTCACATCATAGAAATCTTTCTCACTTAAAGATCTCATAAGTCGCTCTTTTTTAGATTTTATAGCCGCTCTTTCTTTGCTACCTTCAGAAAGATGTCGTCTCATTATTTGAGATATCTCTTTTGATACTCGCAAGCATCCTTCCACCTGACCGGGTACATGTGCTATATGCTGCTTCAATCTAGTGATACCACCATGGACTTGTTTCCCACAATAATTGCACTTCACAAGTTTTCTACTTCCACCAACAGGGGTACCATGTTCCCATCCAATATCGCGTTGCTTTGGAGTCATACTGAAATTTAAAAAAATTATCTGTTAAATTAAATTAAAACTAAAATTAACTAAATTAAAAAAACATTAAATTAAACTCAATTAAATGAAACTATATTAAATTAAACTAAACTAGTTTATACTAGATTAAGCAACACTAACTTAATTACCTAACTTTAATAAAATTATTAAATTACCTAACTTAATTACAAAACTTTATTAAATTAAATTAAACTAAATTAAGTTAACTAAACTAATTTAAATTAAATTATTCAATTAAATGAAACTACATTAAATTAAACTAAACTAGTTTATACTAGATTAACCTACACCAACTTAATTACCTAACTTCAATAAAATTATTAAATTACCTAACTTAATTACAAAACTTTATTAGATTAAATTAACCTAAATTAAGTTAAATTAACTTTACCTAAACTAAACTAAATTAAATGACATTAAATGCAAATTAATTAGAGAGAGGAACAGAGAGAGACGGAGACAGAGGAGAGAGAGGGGAACACAGTGGAGGAGAGAGAGACGGAGAGAGAGAGAGAGGGACAGAGAGAGAGACAGAGAGAGACTGACAGGGAGAGGGAGAGAGAGACAGAGAGGGAGAGAGAGACTGAGAGGGAGAGGGAGAGAAGAGAGACTGAGAGGGAGAGGGAGAGAGAGAGACAGAGAGAGAGATACAGAGAGAGTCAAACAGAGAGAGAGAGAGATACAGAGTGAGAGAGAGTCCGACAGAGAGAGAGACTGACAGGGAGAGGGAGAGAGAGAGAGACAGAGAGGGGAGAGAGACTGAGAGGGAGAGGGAGAGGGAGAGAGAGATAGAGAGAGAGAGATACAGAGAGAGAGTCAAACAGAGAGAGAGATACAGAGTGAGAGAGAGAGAGTCCGACAGAGAGAGAGAGAGATACAGAGTGAGAGAGAGATACAGAGGGAGAGAGAGAGACAGAGAGAGTCGCTGCGGAGAGAGAGACAGAGAGAGAGCCGGGAGAGAGTCGCTGCGGAGAGAGAGAGAGCATGCGCCGCTACGGGGGAGAGAGACAGAGAAAGAGAGGGAGAGAGAGGGAGAGAGAGACTGAGAGGGAGAGAGGGGAGAGGGAGAATTTACCTGCAGACCGACGGTGACGGCGACGGCGACGGCGAAGCGGGGGGGACGGCGAGGGCGTCGCGGGGGGGACGGCGAGCTCGAGAGAGAGAGAGAGAGATCAGATCTGGTCTCTCTCTCTCTCTCCCTCCCTCAGCGCGTTTTAAGGGAGTCACGGGCGCCGAGTCGCCCGAGTCGGGTCCGAGTCGGACCCGATCTGGGTCGACTCGGCGATCCTCTGTTGACTCAGGCCTCCGAGTCAAACCGGAGGGGGCCGAGTCGGATACGACTCGGCCGAGTCGTATCCGACTCGGCCGAGTTTTCGAACACTGAATTGTGTTCATAATGGAGTATTTTGCAACATCATACTAGAACTATTAATAATGTTGAAGAATTTTGTTTCATAATCTTCTTGTATCTTATTTGAATAACTGATTATTATTTTGCTATGTTTCAGTTGAACAAGAAAAATATGGATAATTTACTGTTATATTTTCGGTCTTTTGTAATTCAGAGAATTATTGTAGTTTAAGTAAAATGGACGACATATGTAAGTTTTAGCTCAGTTGTTTCATATTTAGTTAATTTGGACTAACTAAGTTGTGAAGCTAGATTATTATCTTGACAAACTGTCGACATACGCAGTCAACACGATAATCCCGGAGCAACGGCAAAACTTTCCGGGTCATGACATTGGGCGAGTTCGAAATTTCAGGTTGATGGTAAGGAAGGAGTGATGAGCCTTTCAGAGTGATTTAGTCTCCAGAGTGAAAGATCATTTCACAGTACCTAGTCGGAGGAGCACTCTGTAGCGACATAGCAGAGTAGCTTACAAGAGGTACTTAGCAGAAACGGTCCAGTCCTGCCTGGAAGCGGTCCAGACTAAAAGCGGCTCAATCCAATATAAAAGCGGTCTAGTCTAGAACTGTGGGATTGCCTAAGCAGTTATGGGCAGATGCGGGCAATACAACAATATATCTGATTAACACAGGGCCATCGATACCCCTGAGTTGTGGGATTCCGGACCGACAAAGAGGTAAACCTGAATTAGCTGCATGATTGTATCTCATATGTCTATGTGGAGTTAAATCGCAGGAACAAGTTAGATCCGAAGTCCAAGAGATGCATCTGTATTGGGTACGAAACAAATGAGTACGACTATCGGCTCGAAAGATTCTTAGGCATAAGAATGTGATCTTCAATGAGATGAAGGTGTATAAGGACTTGCTGACGGAGAGGAGCACTTCAGAGAAGGATCCCAGAATGGCACCTCAGAGCACTCTGAAACACCGGATGTTGCAAACTCGAAATTCATCGAACTTGTTGATGTTCCAATGAAGAAAGCTCAGAGCATTTCGAAGGGAATGAGGAACTTCGAGTAGAGCCTCCGACCCCTTAAAGTGAGTTGAGACGATCAATCAGGATGACTAAAGCTCCGGAGAAATTTTCTCCTTCCTTACATTATCTGTTGTTGACTGATAATGGTGAGCCTAAGTTTTATGAGGAGGGTTTACATGTGAAAGTCAAGGATAAGTGGAAGCCTTCTATGGATGATGAAATAGTCTCTCACGAAGAACCAAATATGAGATTTGGTTGAACTGTCAGAAAACAAGTGAGCCATGCATAACAAGTGGGTCTATCGGTTGAAGGAAGGGTATGACGACACTAAGAGGTATAAGGCGAGGATGGTTGTGAAGGGATTTCAACAGCGAAAAGGCATTGATTTTATCGAGATTTTCTCTTTTATATGAAGCTAACTACTATTAGATCTTTTCTGAGCATGTGGCAGCAGAGGACTTGCATCTAAAATAGCTGAATGTTAAAACTGCGTTTCTCTATAATGATTTGGAGGAGAACATCTATATGATGCAACCATAGAGTTATATCATGTCAGAAAAGGAGCAGCTGGTTTGCAAGCTCAAGAAGAGTCTCTATAACTTGAACATGCTCTGAGATTCATGATTAATAGTGGATTCATAAGGCTGCAGCCTGGTCACTGTTATTATTTCAAGTAGTTTGAGAATTCCTATATCATACTACTACTGTATGTAGATGATATGCTTGTTGTCGGATCAAGCATGAAGGAGATTGTGAATCTCAAAGCTAAGTTGGCCAAAAAATTCTCAATGAAAGACTTGGGTTCAATAAAGAAAATTCTTGGAATGAAGATCAATAGAGAGAAAAGAAGTTATTGAAGATATCACAAGTTAAATACGTGGAGAAGATGCTGAAGAGGCTTAACATGTCAGATGCTAAACCTGTAAACATCTCGCTCGGATGTCACTTTAAGCTCTCAAAGACACAAGCTCCACGATAGAAGATGAGAAGGCTTTTATGTTAGAGATGCCATATGCATAGCTGTGGGCAACTTGATGTATACTATGGTCTGTACGAAGCCAAAATTTATCAAGTAGTGAGAGTTATTAGCATGTACATGAGCAATCCTGAGAAGTAGCATTGGAGAGCAACAAAGAGGATCTTGAGATATCTTAAAGGGAGTTCAGATATGACATTGTGTTATGATGGTACGGACGTTCGTCTGCACGGACATGTAGACTCCGACTTTGCGGGTGATGTAGATAGTCGGAGGAGTATCATTAGTTATGTTTTCACTTTGGGAAGCGAAGCAGTGAGCAGGGTGTCGAGGTTGCAAAAGATATTCAGCTTGTTTACGACGGAGGCCGAATATGTTGCAGCGACGAAAGCTTGCAAGGACAACATATGACTGAAGAATTTTATGAAAGAGCGTGACAAGGAGCAGGTGACTCTGTCACTGCACATTCGTAGCCAGAGTGCTATAAATCTTCCCAACAATCCAGTCTATCATGAAAGAACCAAGCACATTGATGTGCGGTATCACTTTATCCACATTCTTTTGAAGGATGATGTGTTATCACTAGTGAAGATATACACGACTCAGAATCGCACAAACAGGCTGACCAAGGTGGTCACGACGGATAAGCTGAAGACCTGCTCAACATCCGTCGGTCTTCTAGGGTGAAGATTCGGAGTTGAGTTACAACAAATGCCCCTATGAGTTAAGGGTCAGTGTACAAGAGAGGAGAGAGACAGAGTGTTGCTGCTTTGACAAATAATCAGTCTCCAAGTGGAAGATTATTAAGTTGTGTAGTCAGATTATTGCCTTGACGGTCTATCATCATACGCAGTCAACATGATGATCCCGGAGTAATTGCATATCTTTTCGGGTCATGACTTTAGACGAGTTTGGAGTTTCAGGTTGATGACAATGACAGCGATAGAGCCTTCTGGAGTAGTAGAGTATCCGGAGTGGTAGAGCCTTCCGGAGTGGTGGAGTCTCCGGAGCAGAAGATCACTCCGAAGCACCTAGTCGAAGAAGCACTCTGTAGTGACAGAACAGAGTAGCTTATCAGAGGTACTTATCACACAAGTTGTAACTCTAATTTTTTCTATAAAAGGGGATGCGCCGTCATTAGAGTTAATAGTGATGAAGTATCAATAGATTATACTATTGTAAGTGCCATTGTATAGAGCGACTGTGAGGATTCCCTTCTTCTTCCTATAATCTCTCTGACAAATAGTGAATTTGTATGCGGCTCGGTGGTTTTCCCGATTTGAATTTTTCATGTAATTTCTGGTGTCTTTAATTGATCTGTGTTTCCTTCTCTTTTCTTCTTCCGCGTTATTGTTGATCCCAACAGGGCTATGTTTGCTATATAGCGGTAAAGAGTATTAATACATAGAAGATTGTTTCACAATTTACTTCATCTGTCTTAATTTGAAATTGGGGGTCATACTTTTTGCTTGATGCATATAAATTTCAGCTCCATTCTATCAACTAGTTTACTGTAAAAAGGATAAATTTTCCTGTTCTTGCTGTGTTTGATCACTGACAGAATTAATCATTGCATTTGTCATCTTCGAAGACTATATTGTCTCTGATGCTAATAACTAACCTTAATCTTATGGTTAGGTCCTGGTTGCTCTTCAATAGGAGGAGGAGCCTTCACTGAATTGGGTCCATTTTTTCCTCGTGGCGATGGTCGTGGCCTTCGAATTAACAAAATATCATGGAATAAAGGTCTTGTTTTATTCTTTTACTTCATATATAGTTAAAGCTCATGGTAATTTCGGTCATATGTTCAATCAGTATAATTTTGACCTCTATTTTCTTTTGTTAACGTAACCATAGTATCAAATCTCCTGTTTGTTGAATCCCCTGCTGGAGTTGGATGGTCTTACTCAAACACGACTTCTGATTACAACACTGGAGACGAAAAGACTGGTATTTTGGCAAATGGAATAGTTTCTTCTCTCTATATATATGATCTAAATATTAGCTATGATACTTATCTGACTACATCTTGATCTTTCAATCATTGAAGCCAATGACATGCACATGTTCTTGATGGGATGGTTTGAGAAATTCCCTGAATTCAAATCCATGGACTTCTTCCTGAGTGGAGAAAGCTATGCAGGTCTTGAGTTACTCATTTTGTTGCATTTATACGCCTTCTATTTACAAGTCTTTTTTAGTTTGTTAATGTCATTGACACTGGCTACAGGGCACTACATACCACAGTTGGCCAGTGTTCTTTTGGATCATAACGCACATTCAACTGGTTTCAAGTTTAATATCAAAGGAGTTGCTGTAAGTGTAACTCGCCTGTGTCACATTCCTTGAAATTCTAATTCTTTGTTATATCAAGTAATATAACACTTGTTGCGACAACTCAAACAGATTGGAAATCCGCTGCTAAAGCTCGATAGGGATACTCCAGCAACTTATGAGTACTTCTGGTCACATGGTTTGATTTCTGATGAGATCGGCCTCACCATTATGAACCAGTGCGATTTTGAAGACTACACCTCAATAGCAGCCACAATGTCACCCAATCTTGCAATGATGCAATTTCCAAAGCAAATTCTGTGGTCGGAGATTACATCAACAACTACGATGTGCTCCTTGATGTGTGTTATCCGTCATTAGTAGAGCAGGAACTGAGATTACGGAAATTTGTATGTCTTTTCCTAATCATAATTTCTATTGCAGTTCATTGATTGCTTCATTAGAATGATTTTGGTTTATGAGTTGGTGATTATATTACTTTTTCTGATGTCAGGCTACTCGGATTAGTGTCGGAGTTGATGTTTGCATGAGTTATGAGAGGCGTTTCTACTTCAGCCTCCCGAGAGTGCAAAATGCTCTTCATGCCAACAGAACAAAATTGCCTTACGATTGGAGCATGTGCAGCAAGTGAGTTTTCCAATCTCTGATTACTATCATATTCACACCAACTCTGATAAGTTCTGATAAAAGAATAAGCATAGTGAAGAAAACTGAAATTGCTATGATGTGCTTGCAGAACTATCATATGACTCTTATTTTTGCAATATTGTGTTGCAGTGTTCTGAATTATAGCGAAACAGATGGAAACATTAACATGCTCCCTGTGCTGAAAACGATAATTAGCCATA
This sequence comes from Agave tequilana, assembly GCA_038442645.1. Classification (NCBI taxonomy): domain Eukaryota; kingdom Viridiplantae; phylum Streptophyta; class Magnoliopsida; order Asparagales; family Asparagaceae; genus Agave; species Agave tequilana. The sequence continues at coordinate 89,744 of JAVJIF010008185.1, read as the reverse complement.
AGATACCGGTTTGGGTTTTCAGGTAAATATTTTCTTTGACCCCCATTGGGGTTGAAAAACTTTTCTGCTATATGTGATTGAACTCCTATCTTACCAGACAATTTCCTATGCTAACAGCGGTGATCAAGACTCAGTAGTGCCCCTCTTGGGTTCTCGAACACTGGTTCGGGAACTAGCCCATGATCTTAAATTCGGAATATCTGTTCCTTATGCCGCTTGGTTCCACAAAGGACAGGTACAAAACCCTCAAGTACTAGTAATCTTACTTGTATATCAGTTCTTTGTTGCATGTCTTAATATTCTCTAATGCTCTCGCTCTGTCTTCTTCGGTGAAGGTGGGTGGGTTTGCCACCGAGTATGGAAAGCTACTGACATTTGCGACTGTGAGAGGTGCGTCTCACATGGTGCCTTATGGTCAACCAGCCAGAGCTCTCACTCTCTTCAGATCTTTCATAAATGGTCGAAGGCTGCCCAACACTACTCATCCATCGATTAATGAGTAATTTCTAGTAGTAGATCATTTGTTGGCCATGTCTGTTGACAGATAGGGAAAATAATAGACAGAATAACCGCTGATTTAGATGAATTGTAAGGCAAAGGCCTCTCATGATTGTCATAGATTTAGCTCATCCTTTCTTTTTAAATATGTCATTTGAAATATTGATTTGATTTTCAATGAGATTCATTTCCAAGTGTAATTTAGATCTCAGATTTTGGATTTCTGTCATTGTTTTTACCTGATTGGTAACATATATGCGCACAAGGAGTGTGAAATGAGCATGCTGCAAAAGGATGTATAAGAACTATATAAAATCAAAATGTAGTGATGTACAATTCAATAAATTTCTTATACCACAATGAGTTGTACCTGTCTTCAGAGAATTCCTCGTGCAAATTATCAAGTTAATTAGAGGGAAATAAACATTTTAACAACCTTCAAGGCCTTCCACTTCATGATCTATGTCACATGGGCTCTCCATTACCATTATCCTGCGCAATCCATCTAAGGCCTCGCAGACCATCAGAAGAAGGAAAGCAAACATCCCCTTGATAGAAAGCGAGCGTTATTTCCCTCATATCGATCCAACTGCAGCCCGGTGTCTTCATCGAGCCCAGTTCTCTCATCCTCCCTCTCATCTGAGCTGCATTGTCCCACATTCCCACCATCTCATATACATCACGGAGCGCGACATAATTGCTAGAATTCCCGGGCTGCAATTCAAACAAGAGCAGCGATCTCTGCAACCTCAATGTTGCCATGACATATCTTCTATCAGTCTCAATGCTTCCCTTATATGCCCTACTCGGCCAGAAGGTCAACCATGCAAGCATAGCGTTCGGCACTGGGCTCTACTCATCGAATCAATCGGTGTGTTCGGCTCTCATCCACAAGGCCTAAGTGGCTACAACTCGATAAAATTGAAATGAATGTAATAGAGTTTGGCTGAAACCCTTGTTCAATCATCTCATTGTAATCATCGAGGCACCCGCACTTGGCATACATTTCAATCAAGAATTTATTGACGACTACAACGTAACTAAACGATAAACATCACTCTCCCATGCACCTCCTTTCTCATTGTAATCATCGAGGCACCCGCACTTGGCATACATTTCAATCAAGAAGTTATTGACGACTACAACTTAACTAAACGATAAATATCACTCTCCCATGCTCTTCCCTTCCCATCCTCAACTCCCCACTCTTGCCACACACACTCAACAAACTAGGAATCGCCGTTGTATCAGTCTCTCTGCCCTCACATTGCAATCTCCTAAACAAGTCCATCGTTTTGGCTAACAACCCAGCTCTTGCAAAGCCCACAATCATCGAATTCCGAACAATGGTGTCTTTCCAGGTATTTCATCAAATACGTTCGCCCGTGCAGTCAAGCTTCACATACATATCGAGAACAGAAGTCATTACAATGATATGGGCGTCGAGGCCGAGCCTAATGACCCAACAATGGAGCCCAGTTCCATAAGAGAGGCACTTCATCGCAGCACAAGCTTTGAAGAGAGGAGGGAGAGTAAAGTGATCTGGGATGGTATTTGAGCTGAGGAGGAGAGAAAGAGGGCCTAGTGGTAGATGGAGCTTTGGACGTAGGATGGATGAAGATGTTCCAGGAGTGCATGGTTCTATGGGGCATTTGGTCGAATAGTTGGCGCACGAGGCTGAGATCAGAGCAGCAAGAGTCGACTCAAATTTTTTTTAATCTATATTATTTTGTATTGTTTTGGGGGAAAGAAGGGGAAAAAAAAAATAGCATTCATCAATGTTACTCAAATCTATAAGGAAGATGAGAAATAAACAATATTGTCCTCTCTTTCTCTATATAACTGTAAGATTTCATTCCCAAAAAAAAAACCCTCTAGGATTTGTAAATACATGCTCCTATAACTTAGTGCCGACTGCGCGAGTCCGAGGCCGAAGATCATAATTTTTGGTAATCAAAGCTGTAGTATTAAAATTCTCTGCAACTTCCTCAGGAAAATAATTAGGATCTTCACTGAAATCTTCATCTTCTGGCAACTCTTCATCAATCCATGAACAGTCACTGAAACTGTCATCATCATCAATATCCAGCCCCAAAGGCAGCGACTTGTTTCCTGAGTACATAAGAAACACTCTTCAGTTAGTACTTCCACAAAATTAAAAAGTTTATGGCAGCACGCAAACCTGAGTTCTGCTCTAGCATGCAGACTTTCTCACTAGTGTTTGCAGCAACTGATGGCTCAATATTTCATAGTCTCTGTAAAGTGAAGGCCGAAATAAGAACGAAAATTTACATGAAAGTATGGTGAAATCTAAGAAGAAGATACGTAGAAATTATACCTGTAAGTGAAGATAGAATGCACCATTTGGAAGGAAGCAGCAACTAAGAAAGCAGATCTTGCGACCCATATGTTCTTAATTCCATCATTGATTCCAAGTTTAATGGTTGCCATCTCAACTAACAATGTGATGCAAAGTCCTGTCAATATAAGATCACAAATATCAACAATTGCGAAGGCAATTGGGGTTCTATAAAAAAATTTCAATACAGAGTAAGGGGCATAATATATGTACCTAAATAGAGGTGAGCTCTGATGCCTAAAGTCTGTTTCGCGCTGGTGAGCATATAGAGAAGAAAGATAACACACGAGTAGAAGAAGAATGCCTTGATGAATCGTGACTCGTCCAATATAGCTTTATACAGCTCATAGAGCTTTTCGAGCATATTGAAGATAACCGATTGTTTCAGTTCAAATTCCCTCTGCAATCAAAAATGACACCAGATTATATTTCTGTACGTGAAAAAAGGAAATGGATCAATGGTTTATCTGAGAGGTCTGATAAAACTACCTGAGCTCCCAATATAGCCTGTGAAGTCTGGTACAAATGATCGTGCGTCTTTTGGATATCTTCTTGTCTTTGAAGTAGTTCTTCATGTTGTTTATGGCCGTACTCTGAAAATCTTTCCAGTGTTTCCCTAATCAAACAATATGAATCAAAATTGATATACATGACATGGTTTCATTTAAGGTGTCTCTAACTAATTTTAAAAAATCAAAGAAATAAAATCTGACTAGTCATCTGAGAACTATAACTAGATAAATCACAGTGAGTTACCGGCTTTCTTTCAGAGTGTCAGACTGGAATCTCCTAAGGAATCAAGGCCTTCAAGAGCTTCAACCTGCCCATCAATAAGTTTCATCTGCTTCTCCAACGACGAGCCTGCAATGCTCTCTATACTATTGGCAGTGCCCTGAAGCTCTTGCATTTTGGAAACCATAGAATCGCCAACCAATTTAACCTCCCTCTCAATTTCAAATGTTTCCTTCATCAAGTTGTCCATCCCCTTGCCCAAGCTCTCATACGACTCCTGCAACCGAATCATGCCAGTCTTCACTGCACCACTCATCTCTACCTGCGCTTCCTTCAATTCTAATTGGGAAACGGCGATGTCCTTTGATTGCTGTAAGATGGCATGGGAATTCTTAAACACATCATGAATCTGAGCCTCGACATCCTTGGATGCTTGGACTACTTGATGGGTCTCTTCTTGTAGTGAAGACAGTGAATCATGGATTTGGTTCGAATCTTGTAATAGTTGGTTGATTTCTCATTGATAATATCTAATTTATCTTCTGCAAAATGTGCTGATTTCGCTAAATCGTTGACCAACCTCTCTGTCTCGTGCTTGAATGACTCGCTCCTGCAAGAAGTGAATGCTAGAAGTACTAATCAAGTGGTAATATGCTTGGTAAGTTCTTTCAAATACATAATTGGAAAAAAGAACAGAAAAGTATGCAATATGTTCAGATGAATTGGAGAAAACATAGAATAAAAGCAATATGCAACCTAAACCTTTTCCTTGACTATCCTAACAAAGGAGCAATGGCAGTAGTGAAACAGAAGAAAAAAATATTTGAGTAACTACTGTATACTGCACTGTAAAGAATACTGGGAAAATATTAAAAAAGCATTGGTTAAAAAAAGAGAAAGAATTTAAATTCTCATAAACAATTGCAACATTTTTGAACTGGAAGTAAAAGACCCATGTTCATGAAGGTGAACAGAGGAATAATGACATAACTCAACAACTATTAATGTTAGATGAAATCATGAATAAATTGAGAGTATTTAGTACTAATTATGATATGTTCAATGGACAAGTAGGAGAAAAAAAATTTCTTTTTGACATAAAAGTAGTATTTTAGAAGTAAAAACAATAAGTTCAAACAGGGGTTCGACAAGACTCCCAAAATTATTGTCGAAATCTACAATTTTCAAATCTTTTGCATGAGTTATTTATCAAATAGCAATTTATAGAATTATCTAACTGCAAACAAAAATTCACATAAGTTAATGGGGGCAAAGTCTCTTAACTGTACTGGTGGCAAATATTGTTGGTCTCCATGAAAAACTCAAGAAAAACCTTGTGCTCTCCATCATCCAACCTCTTCAAACACTGCACCACGCTAGCACCCTGCTTGCAAGCTGGGAACGCGGGCCGTCCCGAATCAATCTGAAAGCAATCACTCAACAACCAAGCCAGCCTCTTCTTCATCTCCTCATTGGCGACAATCTGCGAACAACTCTCGAACAAGGTTCTATACGCATTGTGCCAGCAAGTGCTCGGCACCGCCATCTTTCTCTTTGCATCCTCCATCACCTTGACCCCCCTCGAGTCCGAGATCCCCTGCATGGTGAACTCGGCACTCTTGGTTGCTTGAAATTCCTCTTCATTGTTTGCAGACGGCGACGGCGAGGAAGATGAAGGCCACCAGAGGCTTAGAGTGTTTGGGAAGAAACAGAGGAGCGAGAAGAGAAGAAGTTGGAGGTGGAGATTGGCCATGGAGATTAGAACTTAATGTGAAATCAAGAATATGATTGGTGCAATAAATAGGGAATTGAAAGGAAGTATATATAAATAAATAAATTAATAAAAATTTATGGCCGGCCAAGAAAGGAAACTAGTGAGAGAGACATCAATTGAGACTGCATTGAGAGATAATTGAAACAGAAAACGAGCCTGTTGGCTTTTTGAATTGATTTTGATGAAGATGGTGGCTTTTCTGCAAAATTTATTTCCCCCGCGAGCGACAAGGGAAAGGGCAACCAGTCGTGTTCGAAAAGCCGCAACTGTTCGACTGTGGAATATGAACGGCGGTGCACTAAGCTTATAGCAAGGGTGAAAGCGGGTCGGATTCGGGTAGGCTTGTTGGATCCTACATGATCAACATGCTGACAATAATAGCAACTCTTTTGGGGACAAAGAGAGGCATAGTTTCTTATTTAGATTTTCTCCGGGAATTTTTTTTTTTTTTTTTTAAGAAAAAACGGTGAGGGCGTGAAAGCCCCGACATTTCATTAATAAGAATTTAAGAAACAAAACCCAAAAAAGAAAAGGGTACAAAGTTGTAAAATACACAAAATTAATCCCTTCAATTTCAACAGGAGGTCACCGACAGCCAAAAGTCATCACTATAGCTTTGCGAAGTCTTCAGGCGCTTACATGACTTTTCTGACGCTGCAGAGCGAACTCTGACTAGATCCATTGTACTCTCCTCTGACGCAAACTGACAAACCTCATTTTAGCTTGATACAGCCCTAGAAGAACCAAATCACTTCAGTTGCATCTCTTCCCCGGAGTCGTAATGCACCCCAGCGGACTCTTCCGCCCGCCCCTGGCCGTAATGCTTCTTCAGAAATTTTTGTTGCAGCAGCTGTTCCACAAAATTTATATGCAAGTAGAATACTATTTGTTACTGGAACTAAAAATTTGCAATTTCTAAATTAGAAATTTTGCCTCAATAAAAAATGAGCTTTCTATTTCTCTTTTCTCCCCTCCAACCCTCTTAATGTATAGACATGTTGTGACACTCCCTCACAATACTAGTACTAGGGAGAGAACAGCATTTCTAACTCTTAAGAATCAAATCAAAGCCTGAAAATTGCAACTGAATGATGTAATGTATGGCACTTCTCATGAGTTTTGAAAAGAAAAAAAAAACTGCAGTATGTTTTAATCTTGACACCTCTCATAATCTAGTATAAAATCGCTTCATCAAAGACAGTTGGAATATCTTTCTTTTCTTCTAAATTTTTTTCTCCCAAAGTAGCTATACTATTCTACATATTATGTCACGTGGCATTATTAATCGAGGTGATATCGGTCCACTTGCTTGGGGTGTTAAGTATATCGGTGGGTAAGCCACAAGTGAGCATGAAAATTATTACTCATAGTTTTTTCTGTTGTATATTTATATACGCGTAGATCATTGATCGAATTAGCATTATTCAATATTATCTGGTCTTTTTTAAAACAGTATTGTTAAAAGACTAGATCAGAAAAGAGTTGCTTTCATATCCAATAATTCAAATCAAATGTCCTCCATTTTCCATTAGGAAAAAAAGTTGAGCTAACTCAACAAATCAGTTATGACCTTGAGCGGACCATTTGCAGCCCAAAACCGCACCCAAATGATGCATGATTTCTTTATGACCAAATACAAGCCTAATTGTGCCCTTAGAAGTAGAAGAAATAGACACGTAATTTTTTTATTTTATTTTATTTTATTTTTGAGAAAGAGAGCAGAGGTCACCCTCCATCTTAATTACTCAAGTTAAATTCCTCTTTCAACAACTGCAGAAATTAAAATAGTTTTACATGTAAATAACTCTTACAAACATGAACAAGTTACAAAGAGACTAAAGTATTGAAACCACAATCATACTTCCAAAAACCTTTCAATTAGATAAAAGAGAGACAAGATCCAAATCCAATTGACACAATCCCTCCAACTCCCTCTCTCTCCGAGCCACCTCCGCCGGATAACTCAACCCCTGGAACAATGCACGGCACATGCCGGGGTACTCGCGGCCGCGCCCAGGTGCACGGCCCGCGTAGTCATAGTTCTCGTCCCCCAGCGCGTCGAGCGCCCACTGCAGCGCCTCCCGGGCGTTGCCGTACCTCTGCGCGCAGGTGCGGAGGGCCGAGGCACCGGCCATGGTCGTGGCTGGGGCGAGCATGTACGAACTAGTGTTGGTTGCGTAGGAGAGTGAGATGGTGATGGAGATTTTGGAGAGGTCCTCGATGTGGTGGCCTTGAGGCTGTTGGGCTCGGATTTGAGTGTGGAGATGCAAAGAGAGTAGTTTGTTGTGGAATTGCATGCGGATTGGATGAGAGGAGAAGTGAAAGAAGAGGAGGAGGCTGTGAGAAGGGGAAAGAGTAAGAAGAGAATTAGCGAGAGCATGGTGGAGGGCATGCGTTGCTCTAATTCTATGCGTGTGTGTATCGTTTTGGCAATAGATATAGATGTAGGATTTGGTAGATGAGCGGTCAAGTCACACTATAGATTGCTTTTAGACCTTTTTTTCCTTATTTGTTAGGTTGAATGGTTGATTGATAGGGTTTGTGGTGTCTCCACTTACAGAGACCGAATCCAAACTTGGAGTCGTCCGTAGGTGAGGCTTTATTAGGCTATTAGCTTGTAGGTTGACATTTTAGTCCCACATCGGTGGAGAGACGAGGTCCTGTGGTGAGTGCTGAGTATAAAATGGGAGGCTGGGGAACGGAGCTTGTCATGATCCTTCAGGCAGTAAACGGGATGTGATGAGTGGTAATAGCTCGCATACATTGTGAGAGGGGTGTCCGCCTAAAGCCTGTTACGACAATGGGCCACCAAATTTTTACCTATCTGATCCCAAAAACCACAAATATAACAAATTTGATTGTTAGATAAATAATTATTAGTTTCATATTTTAGTTTATTTCACCTTTAAAGGTTAATGTTAGTTCTTAAATGTTTTTGATAAACAATTCTTGATGGTCAGATCTCGGCCTTCTGCGGCGATCGTGGTGTGGGTCTTTGTCAGTGTGCCCCATCTGTTTGAGGGTGAGAGTGGGTACCGGCCGAGGGTGGTTGGTCCTAGGGAGTAGACTTGATAATGGGTGCACTTGATAATGGGTGCTCTGGACTTATACCCGTATACCCGATTATTAAATTAGATGGGTTTGATTTTTCTTGAAACAGACTCGATTATCCATTTATCCATTTCAAAACATAAATATAAATAATACTAATAGAATTAAAACTCTAAAGATCTAGACTTCAGATTCCATGAGTAAATATCCCTTTGTGCTTCAAGTGTTGAAGATTGTTGGTTGATTAGTGGATGATCTTATTGTTGTGTTTTCTCAAATAAATTAAGGGGTCTTACTTTAAATTTTTTTCTTTATTAAAGTCTTTCATCGAAATTTATCCTCCACCTCTTGCACATGGTTGCATTTCATCCTTTATTAATATTAAAACATACTTTCTTTCTTTTTTTTTACAAAAGTTTTTTCCCTTCTCTTCATGTGTTTTTGTTACTGTTTTTGTTTATGTATTGTTTTTTTTTCCCTTTTGTTATGGGTTCGGGTAAACGGGTCTGAACCAGCGGGTACAGCGGGTACGGTATGGAAACTTGCCTTCTGGAACTGCGAGTAAACGGGACGAGTATGGTACCCTTTTGGGTAAACGGATCCGGGTCTGATACCACTTGTCCCGCCCCGAACCCGACCCATTAACAGGCCTACTAGGGAACACTAGCTTTTCTTTTGTGATTTTGATTTTAAGGATTTTGATTTTAAGGGTTTCGACATTGCTCAAGTGTCTCCTCTGTCCGCGGTCGAGGTCGATGGGTTTCAGTTCAAGTTCTGAGGTCGGGTCGGGGGACCCTTCGATGAAGGCGGATTTCTAGGCAGAGAGAGAAAAGGGGGTGGTGAGCTGGGGAATGCGCTCGTCGAGCTCCGCAGATGCAAACCATGGGCGAGGTGGTGACTGATCGGGTGTGACTGGCCTTAGCACTGGTGACTTCATGGCAGAGAGGATAGACAGGTCGACGAGGGGTGCATATGCACGACGATGACGCCGGCGATGCAAGTGGAGATCTGATAATGCTTTCGTGGAGTTTTATTATTATTTTTTTATTTTTATTTTTTCTTCTGAAGTATCAATTGTGATGGTGTTTTGTACATCTTTATAACTTATTTTAGATTATTTCGTTAAGCTCTTGTTAACGTCGGAACGTTTGCCTCATGATTTTACCTCAAATTAAAAAAAAAAAAAAAAAGGAAAAAACATGTTCAATGGGCTTTTTCCTTGGGCTTATCTTATGGGCTGGGCCATTTTTAGTTACCCAAAATCTTATCCGCATAAGGATGGAATTTTCCAAGATGAAGATTCTTTTTCTGATGTTGAAATATCTTGATACCTTCAGTAATTTTCTTCGTAATTCTCTTTCGTGTGTTTTCAGCATTCATCCTTTTCTACTGACTATTTATCCCTTGAGAGTAAACAATGAATCCTTTCAAAAAGATGGTTCATATGCCCACATGAAACTGAGTTGAATCGACGGGCAAAACACCTCAGCTTCACATCACAGGGAGGCATTAGGTTCTTCGCACTTTGGAAAAATGCTGGCCCAAGCCCTATCTTTTTCCAGCTCAAACGAATAGTCTATAGATCATAGTTACGATGCCTCATCCGATCAGTCAATAGCGTGTTCTTGCAAAATTGCCCTCATTTTCTGCCTCCCACCAAAAGTTACGAGTCTGCAAACCATTAATCTGATTAGCATTTGCTAACATATCTGTATATAACATGTGGTACATTGTATATAGAGATGTATAGTTTTCTTATTTTTTTTTCCACATTTGTATATATTGATGTAATTATTTGATAAATAATTATACATAAATTACTCTTTTCAAATTATCATAATATCAGGCCTATTCAAAAATCTTAACCCAGCCGCCTCTCTTCTTCTCGAGCTTGATCCCATCGTCACTGCCCGCGTGGCACAACGACCTCCTCTGCAGCGCCAATCCAGACATTATCATCACCCTCGTGTCGCCATTCAAATCTCATCGAAGAATTAACGTTGCCATCAAAATTTTCTACAACTCCCTCGATCTCATCTTACGTTCCAGATCTCACGTAGGGTGGCGCTCTAGATCTCGTCGAAGAGCAATCTCGATCTCGATTCTCGTGTCGCCAATCCCATATCTCACTGTCGCTCTCATCAACACATCATCTTCGACACATTCTCTCCTTGACCCAACATCCTCTCCGTCACCAACATACTGACACCCAATGTCTCGATCTTGATCTCGTCTTGATTCTCTCCAACAACACGCTCTGACACCAACGTCCTCAATCTCGTCTCCGACACCAATGTCCTCGATCCTCGTTGACACCAGCGTCCCAAATCACTCCGACACCAACGACCCGACACACTTCGACACCAACGAGCCGACACACTCCGACACCAGCTTTCTCATGGATAAGAAGGGATTGTTCAATTTCCCTTTTCTCGATGCTCAACTCCAAGATGCTGAAAATTATACTGCACGGGCTCTCATGGTGCAGTATGATTTTCGTGCTTTTGAAGTCTGGGGTTATGTTCAAGGCACTGTCAAACGTCCGTCAGCTACCTCTACCATTACTTTCACTCCGCTATCAGGTTCTTCTACATTAGATTCTCAGTCTAGCATCATCAGCACTTACTAAGGACAGTAGGTTCGCACTGATGAGCAAACAATAGGGTGTATTATGAGACCGGTATCCATTCCCGTTCAACTATCTTGCTCCTGTTTGACCCATTCAGGGAGCAGTGGCTGGCTCTAAGCCGTACGTTTGTCTAGGCCGGTGTGCTCAAGAGTATCAACTATACCAAGCTTTTTAAGATGTCAGGCAGGGAGACCGTTCCATTCAGAACTTTTACTCGCTGCTTTCAAGTTATGGGGAGGAACTGCAGGCCATGAAAGTTCTCATTTCAGATTCTATGTCTGTCTTCGCTTTTGCGTTCCAAAAGCAGAGAGAACGTTCATTTTGCCATGTAACTACGTCCTGAATTTGAGACACTTCGTCGCAGTTTCTTCATCGTCATCTGCTTTCCAGTCTCACCAAATTAGTGGCTGAGTTCATCTCTGAGGAGACACGTTCAGTCAGCCTCTTTGCCCACTGTTCTTGCAGCCTCGAATCATCCTTCTACTTCTCGTGGCTCTATGAATCATGAGCCACTGTCTCGTGGGCCAGTGAACCAAGGACTAAAAACTCGTGGGTCCTCAACAACTCAGGCTCAGTAAGTTACATGTTGGTGTTGCAAGCAACTTGGTCACATGGTTTACACCTGTCCGAAATGAGAGAAACTCTATGGTCCATTCGTTTTCAGGTCCTCAGTTGCTGCTTCTACACCTGTACCAGCTCCACAGATCTCAGAAGGATCCCTATTATTTGATCAACTCTCACAAATTGTTTCGTATCTTGTACAGAATCTGGGTATCAGTAGAGCGCCTTCAACTTCTGATTTCACTATTATGTTTGCCACTTCTAGTGAATCTACTCCCTGAATATTTGACTCAGGTGTCTCTCACCATATAAATTTTAGCCATTATGTCCTTACATACTATTCTTTGATTTCTGATTCCACTTATATATGCTCTGCTAATAATTCTTCTCTTGCAGCCACCCAGTCTAGTAACATTGCTCTCACTTTTGATCTGTCAGTTAGGCTCACCTTATTTTCTGTATTTTGCATTTCTAAACTTATTATGCAATTACTATCTGTTGGCAAAATTGCTAATTGTAATTGTAATATTTATTCACATCCACTTCCTGTATTGTCCAGGATCACACCGGCCGAAATATTGGGACAAAACATAAGGTCAACGGCTTGTATCAGTTGGAGTATCTTCATCTCTCTTCGTCTCCACATTCCGCAATGAGTTTTTCAGTCACCTCCGATATATGGTATCGTCAGTTGGGTCATTTATCTACCTCTAGATTAAAAATTTTGTCTGATTCAAGTATGTTGAGAAATTTTCAGCTTTCGAACTCAAATAATTATGAAATTTGTCGTTTTGCAAAATAAATTATTGTGCCATTTAGTTTCAGTAGTCACATGATTTCGAATTTTTTACTTTAGTTCACTTCGATATTTGAGATCTAGCACCTATCTCATCTTTTATGGCTACAAGTATTATGTTTAATTTGTCGATGACCATTCTCGATAACATGGATTTATCTCATGCGAAACCGATCTGAATTGTTACAAATCTACACTGATATTACAAACAAGATTCATAACCAATTTCAGAAAAGCATTAAAGTCTTTCGATCTGATGGAACTAGAGAATACCTTTCCTCCTCTATGAAAAATGTATTAAAATCACATGGCACTATTTCTCAGCAATCTTATCCACACACATCAACAGAATGGGATTGGTGTGCGAAAACATAGACATCTTCTTGAGGTAACATGATCACTATTGCTTTCTGCACCTGTTCCCAAATGATATTGGGCAGAAGCTGTGTTAACTGTGGCTCTACTCATTAACATTACCTCATCCTCTGTTAGTGTTAATATGTCTCTATACTCTCGCATGCATGTGCGCTCTTTTGACTATTATTTTCTTCGTATATTTGATGTGTTTATTTTGTTCTCCTCCCTTCTCATGTGCGGAATAAACTTTGCGGAATAAACTTTCTCCCAAAATTAGAAAATGCATCTTTCTCATATATAGCTCTGCACATAAAGATTATCAGTGTTATGATCCTACTACCAATCGACTTCACATTGCTTGACATGTGTCATTTTTTGAAAATGTTCCTTACTATCACTCTTCTCATATTCAGGATCTCTCTTTCCTAAACGCCACTACATCTACCAAGTCTTTCACCCTTCGTATTCTTATTTACACACTTTCTCTACTCATTTCTACCCACCAACACATATTTCACTCAGTAAGTCTTGCCCCTCGTTTGTGAATGTTACTACTGGTGCTCTGTTACTTATGACTGCTCCGACTTTCTCGGGTGATCAGCATCTTTCTTGCCAAAATTCACCACGCCACTGTTACCCTCCGGCCTAGTATTGTGCCTCTGCTAACACTAAAATTCTCCTTCGTTTTCATCATTTGTCTCTACCCTCTATTCTCTACAGGAACCTAAGTCGAACTAGCGGTGTTCCAACGTACTCATACTTGGATCTTGTTCCCCTACCACCTGGTGCAAATCCAGTGAGCTATAAATGCATATACAAAATCAAGATCAAATTTGATGGTTCTATTGAATGGTACAAAGCTCGTCTCGTTGCTTGGGGATTCACACAGAAGTATGCTATTGATTACGCTTTCATAAAAATGACATCTATTCGCAATCTTCTTGCTATTGATGTTACTCGTCAGTGGCCACTCCATCGGATGACTGTTAAAAATGCCTTCCTGAATAGTGATATATCTGAGGTTGTTTATATGTAGCCTCCTCCGGTGTCACTACTCCACCTGAAAATGTATGCAGACTTCAACGGGTACTGTATGGTCTCAAACAGGCGCCCCCTGCTTGATATGAGCGTTTTCGTCAATCTCTCATCTCTACTGGTTATACACATAGCATGGTTGATTGTGCGATGTTTCGATGCCCCACTCCCTAGAATATTGTAATTCTCATTTTGTATCTTGATGATATGATTATTACCGGGAGTGATCCTTCCATTTTTACTTCTCTAAAGAGATCTTGTAACGCCCCAGTCCTGCGGGTACGGGGACGTCACTGCGACGTACATACGCAGGTCGGAAATACCCTCACGTATATACGCTAAGCATCAGTACAAGTAAGAATCAGAGTACGACAAGCGTAATGTCCATTCATATGCCAACATAAGAAGTACAAAGTACAAGGTTATCACAGGACGTGACATACTTTTACATATCTCATGTACCATATATCACAGCCAAGCATAAAAGTACGATTTACAATATAATTGCAATATGCTCACGAGTTGAAAGGGGATCCCGCGAGCTCAAAAGGAAGGTCAGGTACATGTAACGCCCCGATTCCACAGATACGGGGACGTCACTGCGACGTATATACGTAGGTCATAACTTGTCCCCACGTGTATACGCTAAGCATAAAAGTACAATAAGAAACAGAGTACACGACAAAGCGTGGTATCCATACATATGCCAACACAAGAAGTACACATACAAAGTTATCACAGGATATTATAAAGTATTACACATTACATGTGTATTACATCATAACCAAGTCCAAAAGAAATATATACAAATATGTATACAAAAAGCTCACAAGTAGAAAGAGGATCTCGTGAGTCAAAAGGAGAGAGTCTGGCACGAGGACCGGAGCTAATCTGCCTGCTCACTGAAGAAAGCCTGATCTTCGGTGGATGGCTCCACTTCGACCCAAGCCTCGGAATCTGAATATGCAAATCCAAGGGATCAAGACATATAACAATGAACAATACATATGGCCAAATGGCTAGGATACATGAATAAAGAGAACTGGAACGGTCTAATGAATATAAACCAACAGGTAAGGAAAGCATATATAACTGAAGTCAGAAAGGAATGAATGCATAGCTCTAGTCTATTATTATTATTACTTGCTTTACTGTGATATCTAGCTATGTGACCCAGCGTCCCAGCGCACATAGATCCATATCCTAGTAACTCAAGGTTGTTATTGGAAACAGCGGGGGTATCGACGAACTATGTTTACAGTGGACCCCGTACATGCCCGGGATAACGGTCCAGGATTGTTCCGTTGCTTGGTGACGGAAGCCAGCCGCTAGGCTATTCAGGAGGGTCTTATGTATGCCCTTAGTCATGACTGATTCAGGAATAGGGAACAAGCACTCCCCTCGGTCCCCTGGTGTACCGCAGGTTAGACCGGAATATGATTGTACAATATACCTAATACCACTGTAAATACGAACACGTATCGATATCCGCATATTTCCCCCGACCCATATGTAAGTTGGTGCTTTTTATGTAAAAGTCAAGTGTATCATGCTTAGTTTTAAGAGATGGCATGATAAGTGGTGATATTACTGTTTAACATGTCATGAAACGAGTATATGCAATAATAAGTCACGAGGTATCAAGAAATACATCCATCCAGTAATAGGTCATGTAGAGCCAGTATTGAAGCATGAACAAGCAAGATATAATACACATGTAACAAGTATAAGAACCAAATTCAGAACAGAAATCAACTATGACACACAGTCAGAATTAGTCGACTAGGGGTAAGGGTTAGTCGACTAATAGGGGTCTCCAGTCGACTAACAGATATTTAAGTCGACTAAGTCTGTTGATACAGAAAGTTGGATTTCTGGTCCAGGGAGGATTAGTCGACTAGGAGGATTCAGGAGTCGACTAATAGGGATTTCCAGAGAGTTGAGATTTATGTCCAGAAAAGATTAGTCGACTGATATTTGGGGTAAGTCGACTAATACTGTGTTTTCCAGAAAAGCTAAGTTTCAGCTAAGTGTTCTAGTCGACTAGTTCTTAGGGTAAGTCGACTAATCGTGGGGAAAAACAGTGAACAGAACAGAATTTCTGGAAGTGTGTTTGATGGTTCAATTCATGGTTTTGGTGACCTAGGTGTACAAGAGGTGTAGATACAAGTGTTCTAGGGCTAATTCAAGTCTTGGTGAGTGAAATACTCACTTGGAACCGTTTGATTCGAGTTAGTGAGCTCGAAAAGGTTGTTGACGACGAGTAGCTCCCAAATGATCCTTGGCGACGGAGAGAGCCACGATCCAAGCTCCAAAGTAGAAGCTTGAGCTGGAGGTGAAGAGCTTGGGGGTTCTTGGAGCTAGGGTTCAGTTTGAGGAAGGAGAGGGTTTGGTGAGAGCTTCTCTCACTTGAGTTGAAATGAGAAAGAAAAAGATTAAAGTGTAAAGGGAAAGTCTTATATAGGTTTGGGATTTTTGAAAAAATGTCCGAAATTCAAGTATCTCGGAATGACCTGAAAATTTTACCAAAAATCAAGAATAAGATTTGAAGACTCATGGTGAAATTCGTTTGAAGAAATAATTTATAGTTTTAAAATTAAAAATCCCGGAATCAGTCACCTGCCCACTCCGTTGGAATTTTCATAAATTCATAAAATTCTCAGAAAAAGTATTTAGATAGAAAATATGATTCTAAGAAATAAAGTCTAAAGGACTTTCTAGAAATTCCTAGTAGTTTGTGAATTAAAAATCCGAGAATCGATCAGCGACACTGGTCGACACCGGTTTTGAAAATATTTAATTAAATTCAGGAAAATTCCAGAAAATCATATAAAATCCAAAGTATAGGAAAATGACATTTGGAACTGAAATCGGTCGAATACAGGAAGTAATTCGAAAAAAATACGATAGGGAAACTGAATACGCAACTAAGTACGTATTCCGGGAACGGGGTATTACAATCTACCCACCTTACAAAAATTTCGTCCTCGAAATTTCGTAAAGTGAAAGGGAACAGATAAATAAGGACAAGAAGGAAGATAACGGTAGATAAGAATAAGGATAAGAACAAGAATAGGAATAAGAAGGAAGAGTCTTACCAATCAAGTTGTGAAGAGATGAGGGTAACGCTCACGGATGACATCCTCTCGTTCCCACGTGGCCTCTCCTGGGGCATGCCTGTTCCAAGACACCAACACCAATGGTATAGCTCTGTTCTTCAATGCCTTGACACTCCTGTCCAAAATAGCCATCGGCTGCTCTTGATATGACAAGTCCGGTTGTAGTTCCAGCTCGGAATGATCCAGAATATGACTATCATCTTTCACATACTTCCTCAGCTGTGACACGTGGAATACATCGTGAACTCCGTCCAAAGATGGCGGTAACGCCAACCTGTAAGACACCTCTCCCACTCGATCCAAAATCTCGAATGGGCCGATATATCTTGGACTAAGTTTTCCACGCGTACCGAACCGGATTACCCCTTTTGTAGGTGATATCTTCAGGAATACATGATCTCCGGTCTGGAATTCCAATGGCCTTCTCTGTGTGTCAGCCCAACTCTTCTGCCGACTCTGCGCTGCCCTGAGGTGGTCTCTGATAATCCTGACCTTGTCTGTTGTCTGAATCAGAATCTCTGGCCCCAAAAGTCTTCTCTCACCGACTTCATCCCAACAAATCGGAGACCTACACTTCCTCCCATACAATGCTTCAAATGGTGCCATCTTGATACTTGCTTGATAACTGTTATTATAAGAAAACTCCGCCAAGTGAAGATGGTCTTCCCATGATCCCTGGAATTCAATCATGCAGGCCCTCAACATATCCTCAAGAATCTGGATAGTCCTCTCAGATTGTCCGTCTGTCTGAGGATGATATGATGTACTGAATTTCAGACGAGTCCCTAGACTTTCTTGGAGACTCTCCCAGAAATGAGATCTGAATCTGGTGTCTCGGTCTGATACAATACTAACAGGAACTCCATGTAGACGAACTATCTCCTTCAAGTACCTGTCTGCCAAGACCTCTGTTGACTGTCCCACCCTGAATGGTATAAAGTGAGCTGACTTGGTGAGACGGTCAATGATTATCCACACAGCATTATTACCTTTAGGACTTCGAGGCAATGCCGTAACAAAATCCATGGTAATGTGCTCCCACTTCCACTCGGGAATCGGTAAAGGTTGTAGAAGTCCCGCCGTCCTCTGATGCTCAATCTTTATCTGTTGACAAACCAAGCACTTGGCAACAAACTGGGCTATCTCCCTCTTCATAGCGTTCCACCAAAACTGCTTCTTCAAGTCCTGATACATCTTATTTCCCCCTGGGTGTATGGAATATGCTGAACTGTGAGCTTCCGCCAAAATCTTCTGCCGAACCTCTCCTTGGGGAACACAAAGTCTGCTACCAAAATATAAGGCACCATCCGGATGAATACTGATATCAGTTCTCAATCCAGCCTCTACCTGAGCTCGGAACTGCTGCAATCTGGGATCTTCCTTCTGAGCTTCCTTGATCTCATCTATTAATGTTGACTGAATCTGCAAAGCCATGAGCTGTCCTGCCTCCTCAGTCTCCCGAACCAACATCAAGTCCAATCTGATAATGTCCTGAATCAACTCCTTCTGCTGAGTGATTTGGACAAGCACCCTATTCTCTGGCATCCTGCTCAGTGCATCCGGTACTGTATTGACCTTGCCTGGATGGTATTGCAAGTCAATATCATAGTCCGCCATCAGCTCCAGCCACCGCCTCTGCCTCATGTTCAACTCCTTCTGTGAGAAAATATACTTGAGGCTCTTGTGATCCGTGTATATCAACACCTTATCTCCCAGAAGATAATGCCTCCAAATCTTCAAAGCAAATATAACAGCTGCTAGCTCCAAGTCATGAGTTGGGTAGTTCCGCTCATGAGGCTTCAGTTGCCTAGATGCATATGCTATAACATGATCATGTTGCATAAGCACACACCCCAGGCCTTTCCCTGATGCATCACTGAATATGACCATCCCTCCTCTCCCTGAGGGAGTCTTCAAGATCGGAGCTGAAATGAGTCTCTGCTTCAACTGCTCAAATGCCAAAGTACATTCTTCTGTCCATATGTACCTCTCTCCTTTCCTGGTGAGCCTGGTCAATGGAGCTGCAATCCTAGAGAAATCCTGGACAAAGCGTCTGTAATATCCGGCTAGTCCAAGAAAACTCTTAATCTCAGTCACCGTCCTCGGAATTGGCCAATCCTTCACTGCTTGGACCTTGCTGGGATCCACCGAGATTCCTTCTGCTGAAACAATGTGCCCAAGGAAGGCTATACTGTCCAACCAGAAGTCACACTTGCTCCTCTTGGCATGAAGCTGCTCCTGCTGGAGGGTCTGCAACACAATCCTCAAGTGTTCTGCATGCTCCTTGTTGTTCTTGGAATAGATCAAGATGTCATCTATGAAGACAACAACGAACTGATCCAGGTAGGGCGAGAACACTCGGTTCATCAAATCCATGAAAACTGCAGGGGCATTGGTGACTCCGAAAGGCATAACTAGAAATTCATAGTGGCCATAACGGGTCCTGAATGCCGTCTTCGGGATATCCTCTGTCTTCATCCTTAGCTGATGGTACCCCGACTGCAAATCCAATTTAGAGAATACCCGGGCTCCATGAAGCTGATCAAACAAATCATCAATCCTTGGCAAGGGATACTTGTTCTTGATGGTAACCTTGTTCAATTCCCTGTAATCAATACAAAGCCTCTTACCACCATCCTTCTTGTTCGCCAATAGCACTGGAGCTCCCCATGGTGAAGCACTTGGCCGAATCAATCCCTTATCAGAGTACTCCTGCAGCTGCTTCTTCAGAATCTCTAGCTCCGTCGGTGCCATCCTGTACGGAGCCTTAGATATAGGAGCTGTCCCAGGCACAGTATCAATTGAGAACTCGATCACCCTTTTTGGTGGCAGTCCTGAGATCTCAGCAAACACTCCTGGAAATTCATCCCACACCGGTACTCCTTTCTGAACCTCTGAAGTAGTCAACCGAGTCTTTCTCTTGGTAGACTTCACCTCACCACAAAATTGAAATTCCGGTTGACGGGGAATCCTGAAAATAATCTTCTTCTCCCTACAGTCAATAACTGCATGGTACTGACTGAGCCAGGTCATGCCTAAGATTACGTCGTACCCTTTAGTGTCTAGCACGAGCATATCTATGGCCAAGGTCTTATCACAAAGTTCCACTGGACAATCAGCACAAACCCTAGAAGACATGACTACTCCATTCCCGGTACTAATCTCCCATTTGTGGTCTAACACTTTAACAGGTATAGAATGCAATGCCACAAAATGATCTGAGATAAAACAATGCGAAGCACTGGAATCGAAGAGGGCTAAAACAGGTTGAGAATGCACTCTGATATTACCTGTTATCACCTCCTCAGAAGTCTCAGCTTCCACTTCCGTCAAGTTGTAGGCTTGACCTCTTCCACGCCCTGCTGCTGTCCTAGCTCCCCTCTGGACTGGGCGAACAACATGCTGTGGAGGAAGGGGAAGAGCTCCCCTCATCACTGGTCCCTGATTCCTCTGCCCAAGTGGCCCTGGAAGTGCTCTCTGTCCATTGGGTCCTGGAAGGGCTGGCAAAGCTTGACCGGCTATCCCCAATCTCCTGTGCGGACAGGCTTCTATAGAATGATCCCTGGATCCACACACCAAACACAATCCATTTGCCATACGGCAATTCTGACGAATGTGGCCCGGTTTCTGACAATAACTGCAGAAGGTCGATGGTTGGCCCGCCTGGTAAGGAGCTGGTCTGAATTGCTGCCTCATCTGCACCTTCGCTGCTCTATATGGGCCTCCTCTCCCCATTGGTGGAAACGGCCTCTTCATGGCCTGGTTCCTCATCTGATCCTCTTGCTTCTTCTCCAACCCACGCTCCACTTCCCGAGTTATGGTAAGAACCTCTGAATAAGTCTTCAGCTGTTGGGGCATTAAGAACATCTGAATGTCCATCTGCAAGCCCTGCTGGAACCTACTTGCCCGCTTCTCCTCATCCGTCACCATGTACGGGGCAAAGCGGCTCAGCCTAAGAAACTCTGCAGCATACTCGTCCACGGACTTGCTCCCTTGCTGAAGCCTGATAAACTGCTCTTCCATGTCCTTCTGGGCAGTAGCTGGGAAGAATCTGGCATAGAAGCTCTTGGAGAACGTGTCCCAGGTGACAGGTTTCTCCAATCTGGCCTCCTCAGCTAGCCACCAAGTTCTGGCTATGTCCTTCAGCTGTATCTTGGCGACCTCCACTTGATTCTCCTTCGGTACTCTGGCCGCATTCAACAAGTCTGCGGTATCTGTCAGCCATTGCTCAGCATCCAAGGGCTTCTCTTCTCCCGAGAAGATGGCTGGTTGCAGCCTCCTGAAGTCCGATACATTTCCGGGCCTCTGCTCCTTGGGAGCTGCCAATTCCTGCCGGAGGAGCTCCGTCTGCTGCTGCTGGTTCTCCATCATAGTCTGAATGACTCTCAGAATATCCACATGGTCTCCAGTGGGTCCATTAGAGGCTTGCCCAGAGTTGTTACGTCCCGTCCTTCTCTCCATACCGATTGGTAAAGGATAACTGAGATTGGAAAAATGGAAGGAATTTAGGACACAAGGGATGGAAATCAAGAAGGAATCAAGAAGGACTAGACAACTTCGTACATTGTAGTTGGCATCAGCAAATTATTAATTTGCTGCTTGATTGTACTTTAGGTGTGAGAGCCTAGGCTCTGATACCACCTGTAACGCCCCGATTCCACAGATACGGGGACGTCACTGCGACGTATATACGTAGGTCATAACTTGTCCCCACGTGTATACGCTAAGCATAAAAGTACAACAAGAAACAGAGTACACGACAAAGCGTGGTATCCATACATATGCCAACACAAGAAGTACACATACAAAGTTATCACAGGATATTATAAAGTATTACACATTACATGTGTATTACATCATAACCAAGTCCAAAGAAATATATACAAATATGTATACAAAAAGCTCACAAGTAGAAAGAGGATCTCGTGAGTCAAAAGGAGAGAGTCTGGCACGAGGACCGGAGCTAATCTGCCTGCTCACTGAAGAAAGCCTGATCTTCGGTGGATGGCTCCACTTCGACCCAAGCCTCGGAATCTGAATATGCAAATCCAAGGATCAAGACATATAACAATGAACAATACATATGGCCAAATGGCTAGGATACATGAATAAAGAGAACTGGAACGGTCTAATGAATATAAACCAACAGGTAAGGAAAGCATATATAACTGAAGTCAGAAAGGAATGAATGCATAGCTCTAGTCTATTATTATTATTACTTGCTTTACTGTGATATCTAGCTATGTGACCCAGCGTCCCAGCGCACATAGATCCATATCCTAGTAACTCAAGGTTGTTATTGGAAACAGCGGGGGTATCGACGAACTATGTTTACAGTGGACCCCGTACATGCCCGGGATAACGGTCCAGGATTGTTCCGTTGCTTGGTGACGGAAGCCAGCCGCTAGGCTATTCAGGAGGGTCTTATGTATGCCCTTAGTCATGACTGATTCAGGAATAGGGAGCAAGCACTCCCCTCGGTCCCCTGGTGTACCGCAGGTTAGACCGGAATATGATTGTACAATATACCTAATACCACTGTAAACACGAACACGTATCGATATCCGCATATTTCCCCCGACCCATATGTAAGTTGGTGCTTTTTATGTAAAAGTCAAGTGTATCATGCTTAGTTTTAAGAGATGGCATGATAAGTGGTGATATTACTGTTTAACATGTCATGAAACGAGTATATGCAATAATAAGTCACGAGGTATCAAGAAATACATCCATCCAGTAATAGGTCATGTAGAGCCAGTATTGAAGCATGAACAAGCAAGATATAATACACATGTAACAAGTATAAGAACCAAATTCAGAACAGAAATCAACTATGACACACAGTCAGAATTAGTCGACTAGGGTAAGGGTTAGTCGACTAATAGGGGTCTCCAGTCGACTAACAGATATTTAAGTCGACTAAGTCTGTTGATACAGAAAGTTGGATTTCTGGTCCAGGGAGGATTAGTCGACTAGGAGGATTCAGGAGTCGACTAATAGGGATTTCCAGAGAGTTGAGATTTATGTCCAGAAAAGATTAGTCGACTAATACTGTGTTTTCCAGAAAAGCTAAGTTTCAGCTAAGTGTTCTAGTCGACTAGTTCTTAGGGTAAGTCGACTAATCGTGGGGAAAAACAGTGAACAGAACAGAATTTCTGGAAGTGTGTTTGATGGTTCAATTCATGGTTTTTGGTGACCTAGGTGTACAAGAGGTGTAGATACAAGTGTTCTAGGGTTAATTCAAGTCTTGGTGAGTGAAATACTCACTTGGAACCGTTTGATTCGAGTTAGTGAGCTCGAAAAGGTTGTTGACGACGAGTAGCTCCTAAATGATCCTTGGCGACGGAGAGAGCCACGATCCAAGCTCCAAAGTAGAAGCTTGAGCTGGAGGTGAAGAGCTTGGGGGGTTCTTGGAGCTAGGGTTCAGTTTGAGGAAGGAGAGGGTTTGGTGAGAGCTTCTCTCACTTGAGTTGAAATGAGAAAGAAAAAGATTAAAGTGTAAAGGGAAAGTCTTATATAGGTTTGGGATTTTTGAAAAAATGTCCGAAATTCAAGTATCTCGGAATGACCTGAAAATTTTATCAAAAATCAAGAATAAGATTTGAAGACTCATGGTGAAATTCGTTTGAAGAAATAATTTATAGTTTTAAAATTAAAAATCCCGGAATCAGTCACCTGCCCACTCCGTTGGAATTTTCATAAATTCATAAAATTCTCAGAAAAAGTATTTAGATAGAAAATATGATTCTAAGAAATAAAGTCTAAAGGACTTTCTAGAAATTCCTAGTAGTTTGTGAATTAAAAATCCGAGAATCGATCAGCGACACTGGTCGACACCGGTTTTGAAAATATTTAATTAAATTCAGGAAAATTCCAGAAAATCATATAAAATCCAAAGTATAGGAAAATGACATTTGGAACTGAAATCGGTCGAATACAGGAAGTAATTCGGAAAAAATAAGATAGGGAAACTGAATACGCAACTAAGTACGTATTCCGGGAACGGGGTATTACAGTACAACAGAAACCGAGACTAGTCAACTTGCTCGGCAAGGAAAGCTTGATCTTCCACAGAAGGCTCCACCTCGATCCAAGGTTCAGAACCTGAACATACAAATTCAAGGGAGTCAGGACCTCCCAACAAGTGATCATGTTACAGCCGAGTGGCATAAGAATATGAGAGTTGGTACAATATCAAGAATAATCAGCCAGCAAGTAAAAGGAGCATAGCATGTTATAAACGAAAGGGTATTGCATAGGCTTAAGTTACGGCCTCATGAGACCAGTACTTCGAGGGAATAATCCAAACAAGGAAACCCTCATCTATATACCTTCATCTCATGTCACCGTAATCCAAGCGCATACAACAACCACAGTTAACGTCTTTTATTATTATTATCATTATTATTGCTCGTCCTACCCTGATATCTAGCTATGTGAACTAGCGTCCCAGCACACATAGATCCATATCCGAGTAAAGCAAGGTTGTTATTGGAAACCAGCGGGGGTATCAACGGACTATGTTTACAGTGGGTCCCGTGCATACCCGGGACCACGGCCCAGGATTGTTCCGTTGCTTGGTGACGGAACCTGCCGCTAGGCTAACATGAGGGACTTATTGTATGCCCTTATCAAGATGGTACCAGGAATGAGGGAGCCAGCACTCCCCTCGGTCGCCTGGAGGCCCACAGGTCAGACCGGAAATTCAGTTGCACAACATACCTAATACCCCTGTAAACACGAACACATATTGATAGCCGCATGTTTCCCCCGACCCAATGTAAGTTGTCTCATTTTATGGTTTATTAGATGATTTATCAGATTCCGGGAATGAGCAAGAACAAGTCAGGAACATCATGAATATAGGTATAACAGGAGTACTGGTTCGTACCATAATGTATCACATGTGTATCAGGAGTACAGTTGTTCTATCAAGATGTCAGGTCATCATTCCCGTTATCGTGATAATTATGAAGGTCAAGTGTATCATGCCTTATGTTAATAGATAGCATGATAAGAGGTGATATTCATCAAGTGACAAGTCTTGCAAATAGCAATATAATAAATGACCCAAAGATAATGTTCAAAATCAAAGAAGTAATTAACCATAACAATTAATCAAGATTAGTCGACTAGGGAGAGAAATTAGTCGACTTAGAGAAGGAGTTAGTCGACTATAGTAAAGGGTCAAATCGACTTAAGGAGGCTGCGTTTGATTGGGTCGCGTCTCAAAAAGTGGCACGTTTCAAGAAAGTGGTGCATTTTCAGCAAACTGGTGCGTTTTCAGGAAACTGGTGCGTTTTTAGGAAACTGGTGCGTTTTTAGCAAACTTGTGCGTTTTTAGCAAACTGGTGCGTTTTCAGCAAACTGGTGCGTTTTTAGCAAACTGGTGCATTTTTAGGAAACTGGTGCGTTTTCAGCAAACTGGTGCGTTTTTAGCAAACTGGTGCGTTTTTAGGAAACTGGTGCGTTTTTAGCAAACTGGTGCGTTTTCAGCAAACTGGTGCGTTTTTAGCAAACTGGTGCGTTTTTAGGAAACTGGTGCGTTTTTAGCAAACTGGTGCGTTTTTAGGAAACTGGTGCGTTTTCTTAACAAAATATGAAATAATATCCAAGTCTTGGCGAGTAGAATTACTCGCCTAAAACTGATCCTGTGATGCGTTCGACGCAGAGAAGCTCGGCCCCAATCCAAGAGGAGTGGCCGGTCCTCACAAGTGAAGGAAAGAGGTTGTGGTAGTTTGGAGAAGATGGAGGTGCAAGTCTAGTTCACCACGCCAAATCGGGATTTTGCAAACGTTGTTGCGGGGGACGAATGTATAGTCTGTTAGAAAGAGGTCGATGAGGAGGTGAAGGTGGTATGCTTGGTGGAGGCTACGGTGGTGCAGGTGGTGGTGGAGATGGTGATGAAGTTTTGTGGAGGTGATGGGTTCTTTTGGTGTCTCTTGGTGAAAGAGGTTGAAGAAGATGGAGTTAGTTGTTTGGAAATGGTGAAGGAGATGGAGGAGAAGAAGGTGGAGGAATTGGTGATGGAAAAATGGAGATGGTGAGTAGTTGTGATGGCCGGCCAAAGGGGCTTGGTGGTGGTGAGCTTGCTGTTGGAGCTTGCAGGAACAAAAAGGATGAAGGAAAATAATGAGAGAGAAGATGGGAGTGCATATATATAGAAGGGAAAATAATATAATAACAAGCCATCATTACTTTCCCTCCAATGAGTGCTGCGTTTGCAAAGTCCCAAGGCTGCGTTTAGGCCATTTAAAGAGCCAAACGCGGGAGCTCAAGGCTGCGTCCAGAGGAAAACGCAAGGAGGCTGCGTTTCAAAAGAAAAGGACAAGGCATGGGTGATTGGACAAGAGTTGCTTTAGCCCATAAGCATTAAATGCAGCAAGGGAAGGGTCTCCGCATTTAATGATGGATCCAGTTGGCCAAAACTCGCGTTTGAGGAAGGAGAGAGAAAAATGGAAAAAGAGATAAGTGGAAAACTTGGATAAATTCTCGGTATCTGGGAAAATACCGAAAACTCCAGGAATGACCAAAAATTGAAGTATCTCCAAAAGCTTTATAAAATTCTCAAAAATCATAAATATTATAAAATGACTTTTGATGAAATCGGTTTCCATAAATTCTATCTCATTTTCAAAATAAAAATCCTGAAATATATTGGGATCGGTGTCTACACCGGGTAAGCTGGATTTTTGATAAAATCTGAAAATTCTCAGAAAATGCCCAAAGGAAGAAAACATAATTCTAAGAAGGAATGTGAAAGCAGAATCCGGAAATTTGATTCCAATTGTAAATTAAAATTCCTGGAATCAACCAATGATACTGGCCGACACCGGTTTTGAAGATTTATAATTAAATTCCGAAAAATTCCAGAAAATCATGAAAAATCTAGATTATTAGAAGATAATATTTGAAACTAAAATCAGTCAAATCTGGATACCGAACAGGTCAAATCATGCAGTACAGCTATATGAGTAAGTATTTAAATAGCAGAAAATAAAATAAAATAAATAAAATAATAAGAATAAAATGCACCAAAAATCAGGATACGTAACTGTGCACGTATACTGGGAATGGGGTGTTACAATCTATCCACCTTACAAAAATTTCGTCCTCGAAATTTCAGGAAGGGGAAGATGACGGTAGAGAAGAATAGGAAGAAGGGTTTACCAACTAAGTTGTAAATAGATGGGGATATCGCTCACGAATAACGTCCTCCCGTTCCCATGTGGCTTCTCCTGGCACATGCCTATTCCAAGAAACCAGTACTAATGGTATTGCCTTATTCTTCAATGTTTTGACACTTTTGTCCAGGATGGCCATCGGTTGTTCTTCGTAAGACAGATCAGGCTGTAGTTCCAGTTCGGAGTGATCCAGAATGTGACTCTCATCCTTGACATACTTCCTTAACTGTGATACATGGAATACATTGTGTACTCCTTCCAAAGATGGCGGTAGTGCCAATCGATAAGCCACCTCTCCCACGCGATCCAAAATTTCGAATGGGCCGATGTACCTGGGACTGAGTTTTCCACGAGTACCGAATCGGATTACCCCTTTGGTGGGTGATATCTTCAAAAATACATGGTCACCGTTCTGAATTCCAATGGCCTTCTGTTTGTGTCTGCCCAATTCTTTTGTCGGCTCTGTGCTGCCCGGAGGTGATCTCTGATAACTCGGACTTTGCTTGTTGTCTGAACTAGAATGTCTGGTCCCATAAGTCTTCTTTCGCCGACTTCGTCCCAACATATCGGTGACCTGCATTTCCTGCCATACAATGCCTCAAATGGGGCCATTTTGATACTAGCCTGATAGCTGTTATTATAAGAGAATTCTACCAAGTGAAGATAGTCTTCCCATGACCCTCTAAATTCTATCATGCAGGCTCGTAACATATCTTCAAGGATTTGAATAGTCCGTTCAGATTGTCCGTCTGTCTGGGGGTGATATGAAGTACTGAATTTAAGACGAGTTCCTAAATTTTCTTGGAGACTTTCCCAAAAATGTGATCGGAATCTCGTGTCTCTATCTGACACGATACTAACTGGAACTCCATGTAGACGAACAATTTCTTTCATATATTTTTCTGCAAGAACTTCTGTTGACTGACCTACTCTGAAAGGTAGAAAGTGAGCTGCTTTTGTGAGGCGGTCAACGATCACCCATACTGCATTGTTACCCTTAGGACTGCGGGGTAGTGCTGTGACAAAATCCATGGTGATATGTTCCCACTTCCATTCGGGTATTGGTAAGGGCTGAAGAAGTCCAGCTGTTCTCTGGTGTTCTATCTTTACCTGCTGGCAAACTAAGCACTTGGCCACATGTTGGGCTATCTCCCTTTTCATGGCATTCCACCAGAACTTCTGTTTCAAGTCTTGATACATTTTATTTCCTCCCGGGTGTATGGAATAGGCTGAACTATGTGCCTCTGCCAAAATTTTCTGTCGAACTTCTCCTTGGGGGACACAAATTCTATTACCAAAATATAAGGCATTATCCGAATGTATACGGAGGTCAGTTCTCAATCCAGCTTCTATCTGAGCTCTGAATTTCTGTAATCTGGGGTCTTCTTTTTGAGCTTCTTTAATCTCATCCATCAGGGT
Source organism: Agave tequilana (assembly GCA_038442645.1). NCBI lineage: Eukaryota > Viridiplantae > Streptophyta > Magnoliopsida > Asparagales > Asparagaceae > Agave > Agave tequilana. The sequence continues at coordinate 61,230 of JAVJIF010008185.1, read as the reverse complement.
TGATTGAATCTGAAAGGTCATCAACTGTCCTGTTTTACCAATTCCTTGTACTATCATTAAGTCCAATTTTATGATATCCTGAATCAACTCCTTCTGTTGCGTAAGTTGTACTAGCATTTTATTCTCTGGCTTCCTGCTCAATGCATCTGGTACTGTATTGACTCTGCCTGGATGATACTGTAAATCTATATCATAATCCGCCATTAATTCAAGCCACCGTCTCTGTCTCATGTTTAATTCTTTCTGCGTGAAAATATACTTTAGACTCTTGTGATCAGTGTAGATTAGCACCTTGTCTCCCAGAAGATAATGTCTCCAGATCTTCAATGCAAATATTACCGCCGCCAGTTCTAAGTCATGGGTTGGGTAATTCCTCTCATGTGGTTTCAATTGCCTAGATGCATAAGCTATGACATGACCATGCTGCATTAATACACATCCTAGGCCTTTTCCCGATGCATCACTGTATATAACCATCCCTCCTCTTCCTGAGGGAGTCCTCAAAACTGGAGCTGTAATGAGTCTTTCCTTTAATTGTTCAAATGCTGCAGCACATTCCTCGGTCCATATATATTTTTCTCCTTTCCGGGTGAGCTTTGTTAACGGGGCTGCAATCTTAGAAAAATCCTGGACAAAGCGCCTATAATATCCGGCTAGTCCAATAAAACTCTTAATTTCTGTTACTGTCCTTGGAATTGGCCAGTCTTTTACTGCCTGAATTTTACTGGGGTCTACTGAAATTCCTTCTTCTGAAATTATGTGTCCAAGGAAGGCCACACTATTTAACCAGAATTCACACTTGCTTTGCTTAGCATGAAGTTGTTCCTGTTGGAGAGTCTGTAATACTAATCTCAAGTGGTCTGCATGTTCCCTGTCGTTCTTCGAGTAAATCAAGATGTCGTCTATGAAAATAACCACAAATTGATCCAAATATGATGAGAACACTCTGTTCATCAAATCCATGAAAACTGCAGGGGCATTGGTGACTCCGAAGGGCATAACTAGAAACTCATAATGGCCATAACGGGTCCTGAATGCTGTCTTGGGAACATCTTCTTTCTTTACCTTTAGCTGATGATAACCTGATTGCAAATCCAACTTTGAAAATACACGAGCTCCATGAAGCTGATCAAACAGATCATCAATTCTTGGTAAGGGGTACTTATTCTTGATTGTAACCTTGTTCAATTCTCTGTAGTCTATGCATAACCGTTTTCGACCGTCCTTTTTGTTTGCCAAGAGCACTGGTGCTCCCCATGGTGAAGCACTTGGCCTAATCAATCCTTTGTCAGAGTATTCTTGTAGCTGTTTCTTTAAAATCTCCAACTCTGTGGGTGCCATCCTATATGGAGCTTTGGATATCGGAACTGTACCTGGAAGGGTATCAATAGAGAACTCAATTACCCTATCAGGTGGAAGTCCTGAGATCTCCTTAAATACTTCTGGAAACTCATTCCAAACTGGCACTCTCTTCTTCTGGATCTCACCAGCAGTCATCTGTGCTTTTCCTTTGGCAGGTTTGCGTTCTCCTTCAAATTGGAACTCAGGCTGAAGCGGTATTCTGAAAATAACTTTCTTGCTTCGGCAATCAATGACCGCATGGTATTTACTGAGCCAAGTCATGCCTAAGATTACGTCGTACCCTTTAGTATCTAGTACGAGCATATCCACTGTTAATGTTCTGCCACACAGTTCCACCGGACAGTCTACACAAACTCTATTAGAGATGACTACTCCGTTACCGGTACTAATCTCCCACTGGTGGTCTAAACATTCAACAGGTATAGAGTTCAAAGCAATGAAACTATCTGATATGTAACAATGAGAAGCGCCAGAATCAAAGAGGGCTAAGACAGGTTTAGAGTGCACCATAATCTTACCTGCTACCACTTCTCCAGAAGTTTGGGCCTCTTCCGCTGTCAAGTTGTAGGCTCGTCCTCTTCCACGACCTGCTGCATTTCTAACTCCCCTCTGGACTGGGCGGATAGCTTGTAGTGGGGGAGGGGGAAGAGCCCTCCTAACCATTGGTCCTTGGTTCCTCTGTCCATCTGGCCCTGGAAGTGCTGGTAATGCAGGGTTGACCATTCCCATTCTTTTGTGGGGGCAGACTTCTACTGAATGATCACGGGAACCACATGCCAGGCATAACCCATTTGCCCTACGGCAATTCTGTTGAGTGTGACCCGGTTTCTGGCAATAGTTACAAACGGGAAATGGTTGGGTTGTCTGAAAGGGGGCTCGCCGAAATGGTCGTCTCATTGGCGGAACCCTCGCTGCTCTGTATGGACCTCCTCTCCCTGCTGGTGGAAATGGCCTCTTCATGGCCTGGTTCCTTATCATGTTAGATTTCCCTTTCTCCAGACCTCGCTCCACCTCTCGAGCTATGGTGAGGACTTTGTTGGCCCAAGGTTACAATCAACCCATGTTTAGTGTATTTTGATGATTACAAAACATATTAGTTATTTGTACTAATATCATTTGTTGTTTAAGTGTGTTTCAGGTTTATTATCATACTAGAAGTACTCTCACTCATATACAAAGATTTTGGACTCAAATACAAGCTATTGGATTCAAGACAAGTCAAATTGGGCTCAAAGTGCAATATTGAAGATCAAGTGAAGATTGCCCATGTTGAAGTCTTGAAGACCTAGAAGCTTGTAAGTGTAGTTTTTTTGTTAAAGATAGGATATGTAAATTTTGGCTCTAGGATTTGCACACACACTTTTGATGTATGTTTCTATGTTTTTGAGAATGGTATTTCTAAGTTTATGCCTTAGTTTATACATACATGTACCCAAAGCCTTATATCTTCAAAACTTGTTTAAATACATGTATATAAACTATTTTCAGCATAACTCTTAGCTTAAGTTTTTTAAAGGAATTTCTACAAATTTTTCTAACTCAAAAATCTGCCCAGAAAACTGTTTTCCAGGCAGACCGGTCGACCGACCATAAATATCAGTCGACCGGCTGCTGTGGCCAGACATGCACGAGGCTGTGCATGTCTGCCGGTCGACCGACCCTAAATATCGGTCGACTGATTTTTGTGGTCTGCTCTCTGTATCTTTCGGTCGACTGGGTCGGTCGACCGATAGAAGGAAACTGGTTTCCTTCTGTGAGATCGGTCGACTGGCAGTCGACCGGAGCCTCAACGGCTCTTTTGCCGGCAGAGCACCGGTCGACCGACAGTCGACCGGTAAGCCTGCAACAAGCCCAACGGCTCTTTCCTCTTTGGGCATTTCTGAAAAACTGTTTTTGGGTTTCTCTTTAACAGAGTTTTTAGGAGTTGTTGGGGTGCTTTTGCAGAAGATTTTAGCAGGAAAAATCAGGGTTTTAACCTATTCTCTCCCTATATATAGTGGGGAATAGGCCTTAGTTATTTACCAAGAAAAATACAAGTTTTCATTGTTTTTCAAGAGAAAGAGAAAAATAGTTTAAAGCTTTCATTTCCATTCTTTTAAGTTTGTTTTTCAGTTGTTGTTTGATCTCTAATATCACTCTACAACTGAAGCTTTTCTCACCACACTTCATAGAGCCAAAATCTCATATTCTTTCTATAACTGAAGTTGTAAAAGAGTGAGAGGGTTTGTAAAAGAAGTGTTTTGTAAAAGAGAAAGAGTGTTGTGGTCTAGTTGAGATCACAAAGTTGTAACCTTTTGTTCTTGTGGAGACAAGCTCTTCGGTGGAGCTTCGTTGTAAGGTGTAAAGCTACGGGCTTGAGGTCTTTGGAGGCCTAACTTGTACGGGATCCTAAGGGGATAGTGGAAACCCTTCACGGAGGTGAAGGCGGGGACTAGAGCTACGGGCTCGAACCTCGAAACAAATCACTTTGTTTGCGATTGGCTTGGCGTTCCTCTTGCTTAATTTCTTGCTTTAAATTACTTCCAATTTATTGCTTGTGAACTAACTTTTATTTGTGCTATCCTTACTTGTTTATTTTACTTGCCTTCAATATTCCTTGCTACTATACTTGTGTGCATTTCATCATCGCATTTCATACTTGGAATTGTTCGATCACACCTCAATACAACACGGTTGCATTGCGCACCTCTAACCCATTTAAGGGGAATTGGGAGGAAGGAGTTCAGAACCTCGCAAGGGGTATTCGGCTCTTAGTCGTGTTTTGAGAGATCGTTGCATCACTCACTTAAGTAAAATTGGAAAAGAGCATTAGATTAGCAATTACACCTATTCACCCCCCCTCTAGGTGTATTTCAATTGGTATCAGAGCTTGGACTCTAGGATTTGGCTTAACAACCTTAGAGAGATCCTTATATTGCTAATCACTTCATTCATTTCCACATAGTAAACATGGCCGATGGAATTAAGACCCCACCTAAGTTTGATGGACTTAACTTTCCCATATGGAAGGTTAAGATGACCGTTTTCTTGCAATCTCTAGGTAGTCGAGTTGCAAAGGCCGTGACTAAACAATTTAGTGTACCCCCCGGTGATGAATCCACTTGGTCCGAAATTGAGACCAAGGAGTTTGATGCCAATGCTAGGGCTCATTATGCACTCCTACAAGCCCTCAATGATGATGACATAGCTAGAGTCATCCATTGCAAATCCGCCTATGAGATTTGGACCCATTTGCTAGTAACACATGAGGGGACATCACAAGTGAAGAGGGCCAAGATAGACCTTCTTCGGTCCAATATGAAAATTTTTGCATGCAAGAGAATGATACCATAGATGATATGGTTACTAAGTTTACAAAGATTACTAATGGTCTTGCTTCTCTAGGTGAAGAAATCAACAATGACCAAAGGGTGAGAAAGATCATCCGGGCTCTCCCTCCATCATGGGAAGTGAAAGCTACAACATTGAAGGAACTCAATGACAAAGATGAGATTGAGCTCATTGGACTCATTGGTAACTTGAAGACCCATGAGATGGAGAGAAAGGCAAGGGAGGACATGGCACCTACCAAAGTAAAGACCATTGCCTTCAAAAGTCATGCTACCTACTCCGACGAAGATGACGAAGAAGAAGATGACGAGGAGCTCTCACTTCTAGTCAAAAATGTCCGGAGGATGTACAACAAGGCAAAGTACCAAGGAAGAAGGAGATGGCAAGGAGGCAAGGAAGAAAGGAAGATCATTTGCTTTAATTGCCAAAAGCCGGGACACATAGTAGCGGAGTGTCCGGACAAAGTAAAGCCATCTTCATCCAAGAAGCCATACAAGAAAAGGCTATGAAAGCAACATGGGATGACGAAAGTGAATCCGAGGAGGAGATTGACACCGCCAATATGTGCTTCATGGCAAATGAGAGCACAAGCAAGGTAACCCCCCCAACTTTTCTTGATGAAGATTTATCCATGGATGAGTTAAGTGAAGCATTTATGGAACTCTCTCAAATTATGATTTCATGAAGAAAAAGTACTTGAAAATGAAAAAGGATAATGAATCACTTAGTATTCAAGTTGTAAATCTTACAAAAGAAAAGGATAATTTAGTTTCCACCTTGACCACTACTAAAAATGATTTTGAAAAATATAAGACTTCTTGCAAGGGTAAGGCCCCACTAATTGATTCTAATGAGATTGCCATGCTTAAGGAAAGATTAGACTCATTAGATGTTGTTTTGAAAAAGTGTAGTGAATTTGATAAAAAGAAGATTGAGGCTATGTTTCCTAAGAAACAAGCCCCAAAGAAAAATGCTCATGCTCATGTTCATGTTCATGCTACACAACCTAAACAACATGGCAAACCCCAAAAGCATGCTCACACTACTACACATACACATCATGCATTCATATATAGAAAAGTGTACACATGCTCACATTGTGGAAGGAAAGGACACTTAGCTAATTTTTGCTATGATAGACTAAGTGCATCACATCATAATGTTTGGGTTCGTAACACTAACTTTCAAGGACCCAAGAAAGTTTGGGTACCAAAATCAACTATTGTTTTAAATGATGTAGGTACTTTCCAAAGCCCAACGACGTAGAGGTTTGTGGTATCTTGATAGCGGTTGCTCAAGGCACATGACTTGGGACATCAACAACTTTGCAACCCTATCAAGATATCATGAAGGTGGCACCGTCACCTTCGGAGATGACGCCAAGGGTAAAATCGTCGGTATTGGTAATGTAAAACTTGGCACCTCTCCTTTAATTGAAAATGTGGTTTTAGTTGATGGCCTCAAGCATAATCTCTTGAGTATTAGTCAACTTTGTGATAAAGGTTTTGATGTTGTTTTTGATAATGTTTCTTGTAAAGTGATTGATAGAACTTCTAATGTTTGTGTATTTTCCGGTTTTCGTGAAAGCAATGTTTACATGATTGATATGTTAAATATGTCTTGTAATATTACTTGTTTAAAAGCCCTCGATGACGACTCTTGGTTGTGGCATAGGAGATTAGGCCACGTTTCATTTGACCATATTTCTAGGCTTAACTCTAAGGAAATGGTGAAGGGTATTCCTTCATTGAACTTTGAAAAGGACCGAGTTTGTGACGCATGTCAATTTGGGAAACAAACTAAGTCCTCATTCAAATCAATTAAGGATATCATGTCATCACGTCCATTAGAGCTAATCCACATGGATTTATTTGGCCCTACACAAACCAAAAGTTTAAGTGGGAGTAGATTTGCTTATGTTTTAGTAGATGATTTTTCGCGTTTTACTTGGGTTTATTTTCTTGAACATAAAAGTCAAACCTTTTCATATTTTCAAGCCTTTAAGAAAAGAGTTGAAAAGGAAAATGACTCCTCAATAATTAAAATAAGAAGTGATAGAGGAGGTGAGTTCATTAACCTTCCCTTTACCGCTTTTTGTGAGGAACATGGAATAAAACATGAACTTTCTTGTCCTAGAACTCCACAACAAAATGGAGTAGTTGAGCGGAAAAATCGTACTTTGCAAGAGATGGCTAGGACTATGTTAAATGAATATGCTCTACCACATTATTTGTGGGCCGAGGCCGTTCATACTTCATGTTACATTGCAAATCGTGTTTTCCTATGTAAAAATACTACTAAGACTTCTTATGAGATGTATTTTTCTAGAAAACCTAATGTTTCTTATTTCAAAGTGTTTGGTTGCAAATGTTTTGTTTTAAATACAAATATTAATTTGGGAAAATTTGATGCTAGATCATATGAGGCTATTTTTGTAGGTTACTCAAATACTAGTAAGGCTTATAGAGTCTTCAATAGGTCAACTTTGACTATTGAGGAATCTATTCATGTTAAATTTGAGGAATCTAACAAGTTTGTTAAGAATTGTGTAGAAATTGATGCTTTAGATGAAGGCTTGGAGAAAGTGACCTTAGAGGATGCTTCTACCATGGGAGACAAGCCAAAGGATGGTGATGGAAGTGAAGCCAAAGTGGAAGAGGCTCAAGGAAATGAACATCAAGCAAATGAAGAGGAGCCTTCTCAACCACTACCAAAGGATTGGAGATTCAATCCTCATCATCCCAAGGACCTCGTCATAGGTGAAGTATCAAAAGGGGTAACCACTCGCTCTAAGATTCAAGATTTTTGTGGTAATTATGCTTTTATTTCACACATAGAACCTAAAAATGTCCTCGAGGCCGAGGCCGATTCATATTGGTTGCTTGCCATGCAAGAGGAGCTCAATCAATTTGAGCGCAACCAAGTTTGGCACCTTGTTCCTAGGCCCCAAGATAGACCTACTATTGGCACTAAATGGATCTTTAAGAACAAGTTGGATGAATCGGGTAATGTAGTTAGAAACAAGGCTAGGTTAGTTGCCCAAGGTTACACTCAAATCGAAGGGATTGATTTTGAAGAAACCTTTGCACCCGTAGCACGGCTCGAAGCCATACGGATGACCTTAGCATATGCCTCATTTGAAGATTTTAAGTTATTTCAAATGGATGTAAAGAGTGCCTTTCTTAATGGTTATATTGATGAGGAGGTGTATGTTGAACAACCCCCCGGGTTTGTTGATCCTACACACCCTAATTATGTTTATAAATTAGATAAAGCACTATATGGTTTGAAACAAGCCCCTAGGGCTTGGTATGAAAGATTGTCTTCATTTTTGCTTTCAAATGATTTTAAGAAAGGAAAAGTTGATAAAACATTATTTACCAAACATGTAGATCAAGATATCCTCATAGTTCAAATTTATGTTGATGACATTATTTTTGGATCTACTAATGTTTCTCTTTGCAAGAATTTTGAATCATGCATGAAAGGGAATTTGAGATGTCTATGATGGGGGAGCTCAACTTCTTTCTTGGACTTCAAATCAAGCAACGTAGTGATGGGACATTCATCAACCAAGCCAAGTACACCAAAGAACTCATCAAGAGGTTCGGGCTTGAAGGATCCAAAGTAGCAAAGACTCCCATGGCAACCACTACAAAACTTGACAAGGATGAACAAGGTAAGGAAGTAGACATCAAATTATTTCGTAGCATGATTGGTAGTTTACTTTATCTTACGGCTAGTAGGCCGGATATAATGTTTTCCGTATGTTTATGTGCACGTTTTCAATCATGTCCTAAGGAATCACACTTAATTGCGGTAAAACGCATAATTAGGTATCTTAAGGGCACAATTGATTTAGGCTTGTGGTATCCGAAAACTAACTAATTTACCATGACTAGTTATTCGGATGCCGACTATGCGGTTGTAGGGTAGATAGGAAGAGCACAAGTGGCGCTTGCCAATTCTTGGGCAATTGTCTTGTGTCTTGGTCTTCCAAAAAGCAAAATAGTGTAGCCCTTTCAACCGCCGAGGCGGAGTATGTAGCGGCCGGAGCTTGTTGTGCACAAGTTCTTTGGATGCAACATACTCTTCTCGATTTTGATTTGCATTTTGATCATGTTAAAATTTATTGTGATAATACTAGTGCTATTCACATGACCAAAAATGCTAATCAACATAGTAAAACCAAACATATAGACATTAGATATCATTTTCTTAGAGATCACTTTGAAAAAGGTGACATTGATATAGATTTTGTTTCAACCGATTTTCAACTTGCGGATATTTTCACAAAACCTTTAGATTATGCAAGATTTTCTTTTATTTGTGGTGAATTAAATGTTTGTAAAATTGATACTTAAAGTATCTTAGTTTGTTTTGTTTTGGTTTTTTAATATGTGTTAAAATTTTCTTTGTTTTAACCCTTTTTGATGTATGACAAAAAGGGGGAGAAAAATGTATGAGTTTGGAGAAATACTAAGTTGTTTTTAGTTGTTTTAATATTTGGTTCATGTTTGAGTTTCTTATTTATGGTGATGATTTTGTTTTAAAAATGATTTTTGTATGCTTACATAGTTTCTCATATTCATGTTAAATATATAGCATTGTTTAAGGGGGAGCTTTTCAAGCTTTTCCTCTTTTATTTGTTTAATAACTCATATGTTTTGTCATCATCAAAAAGGGGGAGATTGTTGGCCCAAGGTTACAATCAACCATGTTTAGTGTATTTTGATGATTACAAAACATATTAGTTATTTGTACTAATATCATTTGTTGTTTAAGTGTGTTTCAGGTTTATTATCATACTAGAAGTACTCTCACTCATATACAAAGATTTTGGACTCAAATACAAGCTATTGGATTCAAGACAAGTCAAATTGGGCTCAAAGTGCAATATTGAAGATCAAGTGAAGATTGCCCATGTTGAAGTCTTGAAGACCTAGAAGCTTGTAAGTGTAGTTTTTTTGTTAAAGATAGGATATGTAAATTTTGGCTCTAGGATTTGCACACACACTTTTGATGTATGTTTCTATGTTTTTGAGAATGGTATTTCTAAGTTTATGCCTTAGTTTATACATACATGTACCCAAAGCCTTATATCTTCAAAACTTGTTTAAATACATGTATATAAACTATTTTCAGCATAACTCTTAGCTTAAGTTTTTTAAAGGAATTTCTACAAATTTTTCTAACTCAAAAATCTGCCCAGAAAACTGTTTTCCAGGCAGACCGGTCGACCGACCATAAATATCAGTCGACCGGCTGCTGTGGCCAGACATGCACGAGGCTGTGCATGTCTGCCGGTCGACCGACCCTAAATATCGGTCGACTGATTTTTGTGGTCTGCTCTCTGTATCTTTCGGTCGACTGGGTCGGTCGACCGATAGAAGGAAACTGGGTTTCCTTCTGTGAGATCGGTCGACTGGCAGTCGACCGGAGCCTCAACGGCTCTTTTGCCGGCAGAGCACCGGTCGACCGACAGTCGACCGGTAAGCCTGCAACAAGCCCAACGGCTCTTTCCTCTTTGGGCATTTCTGAAAAACTGTTTTTGGGTTTCTCTTTAACAGAGTTTTTAGGAGTTGTTGGGGTGCTTTTGCAGAAGATTTTAGCAGGAAAAATCAGGGTTTTAACCTATTCTCTCCCTATATATAGTGGGGAATAGGCCTTAGTTATTTACCAAGAAAAATACAAGTTTTCATTGTTTTTCAAGAGAAAGAGAAAAATAGTTTAAAGCTTTCATTTCCATTCTTTTAAGTTTGTTTTTCAGTTGTTGTTTGATCTCTAATATCACTCTACAACTGAAGCTTTTCTCACCACACTTCATAGAGCCAAAATCTCATATTCTTTCTATAAGTGAAGTTGTAAAAGAGTGAGAGGGTTTGTAAAAGAAGTGTTTTGTAAAAGAGAAAGAGTGTTGTGGTCTAGTTGAGATCACAAAGTTGTAACCTTTTGTTCTTGTGGAGACAAGCTCTTCGGTGGAGCTTCGTTGTAAGGTGTAAAGCTACGGGCTTGAGGTCTTTGGAGGCCTAACTTGTACGGGATCCTAAGGGGATAGTGGAAACCCTTCACGGAGGTGAAGGCGGGGACTAGAGCTACGGGCTCGAACCTCGAAACAAATCACTTTGTTTGCGATTGGCTTGGCGTTCCTCTTGCTTAATTTCTTGCTTTAAATTACTTCCAATTTATTGCTTGTGAACTAACTTTTATTTGTGCTATCCTTACTTGTTTATTTTACTTGCCTTCAATATTCCTTGCTACTATACTTGTGTGCATTTCATCATCGCATTTCATACTTGGAATTGTTCGATCACACCTCAATACAACACGGTTGCATTGCGCACCTCTAACCCATTTAAGGGGAATTGGGAGGAAGGAGTTCAGAACCTCGCAAGGGGTATTCGGCTCTTAGTCGTGTTTTGAGAGATCGTTGCATCACTCACTTAAGTAAAATTGGAAAAGAGCATTAGATTAGCAATTACACCTATTCACCCCCCCTCTAGGTGTATTTCAGACTTGGGAATACGTTTTCAGCTGCTGGGGCATCAAGAGAATTTGAATGTCCATTCGCAAACCCTGTTGGAATCTACTCGCCCGCTTTTCTTCATCAGCCACCATATATGGAGCGAAGCGGCTCAGCCTCAAGAACTCAGCGGCATACTCATCCACAGACCGGTTCCACTGCTGAAGTCGGATGAACTGTTCTTCCATTTCTTTCTGAGCGGTGGCAGGGAAAAATCTACTATAGAAGCTTTGAGAAAACTGGTCCCAAGTGACAGGTTTCTCCAGTCTTGCTTCTTCAGCTAGCCACCAGGTCCTGGCTACATCCTTTAGTTGAATCTTGGCGACCTCCACTTGATTTTCTTTTGGGACCCGGGCTGCGTTCAACAGATCTGTGGTGTCAATCAGCCATTGCTCAGCATCTAGTGGTTTCTCTTCTCCCGTGAATATCGCCGGTTGCAACCGCCTGAAGTCTGATACATTCCCCGGCCTTTGTTCCTTGGGAGTTACTAACTCTTGCCGAAGGAGTTCCGTCTGCTGTTGCTGATTTTCCATCATAGTCTGGATAACCCTCAGAATCTCAACATTCTCTCCCATGGGTCCATTTGATGTTTGCCCGGAGTTGCTACGACCCGTCCTTCTATCCATACTTATGTTGGTAAAAAGGAGACGGGAAACTGGAAAGATGAAAGGATTTTAGGACACAAGGAAAGGAATCAAGAAGGACAAGATAACTTTGTACATTGTAGTTGGCAATGGCAAATTCCATTAATTTGCTGCTTGGTTGTACTATAGGTGTGAGAGCCTAGGCTCTGATACCAACCTGTAACGCCCCGGTCCTGCGGGTACGGGGACGTCACTGCGACGTACATACGCAGGTCGGAAATACCCTCACGTATATACGCTAAGCATCAGTACAAGCAAGAATCAGAGTACGACAAGCGTAATGCCCATTCATATGCCAACATAAGAAGTACAAAGTACAAGGTTATCACAGGACGTGACATACTTTTACATATCTCATGTACCATATATCACAGCCAAGCATAAAAGTACGATTTACAATATAATTGCAATATGCTCACGAGTTGAAAGGGGATCCCGCGAGCTCAAAAGGAAGGTCAGGTACAACAGAAACCGAGACTAGTCAACTTGCTCGGCAAGGAAAGCTTGATCTTCCACAGAAGGCTCCACCTCGATCCAAGGTTCAGAACCTGAACATACAAATTCAAGGGAGTCAGGACCTCCCAACAAGTGATCATGTTACAGCCGAGTGGCATAAGAATATGAGAGTTGGTACAATATCAAGAATAATCAGCCAGCAAGTAAAAGGAGCATAGCATGTTATAAACGAAAGGGTATTGCATAGGCTTAAGTTACGGCCTCATGAGACCAGTACTTCGAGGGAATAATCCAAACAAGGAAACCCTCATCTATATACCTTCATCTCATGTCACCGTAATCTAAGCGCATACAACAACCACAGTTAACGTCTTTTATTATTATTATCATTATTATTGCTCGTCCTACCCTGATATCTAGCTATGTGAACTAGCGTCCCAGCACACATAGATCCATATCCGAGTAAAGCAAGGTTGTTATTGGAAACCAGCGGGGGTATCAACGGACTATGTTTACAGTGGGTCCCGTGCATACCCGGGACCACGGCCCAGGATTGTTCCGTTGCTTGGTGACGGAACCTGCCGCTAGGCTAACATGAGGGACTTATTGTATGCCCTTATCAAGATGGTACCAGGAATGAGGGAGCCAGCACTCCCCTCGGTCGCCTGGAGGCCCACAGGTCAGACCGGAAATTCAGTTGCACAACATACCTAATACCCCTGTAAACACGAACACATATTGATAGCCGCATGTTTCCCCCGACCCAATGTAAGTTGTCTCATTTTATGGTTTATTAGATGATTTATCAGATTCCGGGAATGAGCAAGAACAAGTCAGGAACATCATGAATATAGGTATAACAGGAGTACTGGTTCGTACCATAATGTATCACATGTGTATCAGGAGTACAGTTGTTCTATCAAGATGTCAGGTCATCATTCCCGTTATCGTGATAATTATGAAGGTCAAGTGTATCATGCCTTATGTTAATAGATAGCATGATAAGAGGTGATATTCATCAAGTGACAAGTCTTGCAAATAGCAATATAATAAATGACCCAAAGATAATGTTCAAAATCAAAGAAGTAATTAACCATAACAATTAATCAAGATTAGTCGACTAGGGAGAGAAATTAGTCGACTTAGAGAAGGAGTTAGTCGACTATAGTAAAGGGTCAAATCGACTTAAGGAGGCTGCGTTTGATTGGGTCGCGTCTCAAAAAGTGGCACGTTTCAGCAAACTGGTGCGTTTTCAGGAAACTGGTGCGTTTTTAGGAAACTGGTGCGTTTTTAGCAAACTGGTGCGTTTTTAGCAAACTGGTGCGTTTTCAGCAAACTGGTGCGTTTTTAGCAAACTGGTGCGTTTTTAGGAAACTGGTGCGTTTTCAGCAAACTGGTGCGTTTTTAGCAAACTGGTGCGTTTTTAGGAAACTGGTGCGTTTTTAGCAAACTGGTGCGTTTTCAGCAAACTGGTGCGTTTTTAGGAAACTGGTGCGTTTTTAGCAAACTGGTGCGTTTTTAGGAAACTGGTGCGTTTTCTTAACAAAATATGAAATAATATCCAAGTCTTGGCGAGTAGAATTACTCGCCTAAAACTGATCCTGTGATGCGTTCGACGCAGAGAAGCTCGGCCCCAATCCAAGAGGAGTGGCCGGTCCTCACAAGTGAAGGAAAGAGGTTGTGGTAGTTTGGAGAAGATGGAGGTGCAAGTCTAGTTCACCACGCCAAATCGGGATTTTGCAAACGTTGTTGCGGGGGACGAATGTATAGTCCGTTAGAAAGAGGTCGATGAGGAGGTGAAGGTTGTATGCTTGGTGGAGGCTACGGTGGTGCAGGTGGTGGTGGAGATGGTGATGAAGTTTTGTGGAGGTGATGGGTTCTTTTGGTGTCTCTTGGTGAAAGAGGTTGAAGAAGATGGAGTTAGTTGTTTGGAAATGGTGAAGGAAATGGAGGAGAAGAAGGTGGAGGAATTGGTGATGGAAAAATGGAGATGGTGAGTAGTTGTGATGGCCGGCCAAAGGGGCTTGGTGGTGGTGAGCTTGCTGTTGGAGCTTGCAGGAACAAAAAGGATGAAGGAAAATAATGAGAGAGAAGATGGGAGTGCATATATATAGAAGGGGAAAATAATATAATAACAAGCCATCATTACTTTCCCTCCAATGAGTGCTGCGTTTGCAAAGTCCCAAGGCTGCGTTTAGGCCATTTAAAGAGCCAAACGCGGGAGCTCAAGGCTGCGTCCAGAGGAAAACGCAAGGAGGCTGCGTTTCAAAAGAAAAGGACAAGGCATGGGTGATTGGACAAGAGTTGCTTTAGCCCATAAGCATTAAATGCAGCAAGGGAAGGGTCTCCGCATTTAATGATGGATCCAGTTGGCCAAAACTCGCGTTTGAGGAAGGAGAGAGAAAAATGGAAAAAGAGATAAGTGGAAAACTTGGATAAATTCTCGGTATCTGGGAAAATACCGAAAACTCCAGGAATGACCAAAAATTGAAGTATCTCCAAAAGCTTTATAAAAATTCTCAAAAATCATAAATATTATAAAATGACTTTTGGTGAAATCGGTTTCCATAAATTCTATCTCATTTTCAAAATAAAAATCCTGGAATATATTGGGATCGGTGTCTACACCGGGTAAGCTGGATTTTTGATAAAATCTGAAAATTCCCAGAAAATGCCCAAAGGAAGAAAACATAATTCTAAGAAGGAATGTGAAAGCAGAATCTGGAAATTTGATTCCAATTGTAAATTAAAATTCCTGGAATCAACCAATGATACTGGCCGACACCGGTTTTGAAGATTTATAATTAAATTCCGAAAAATTCCAGAAAATCATGAAAAATCTAGATTATTAGAAGATAATATTTGAAACTAAAATCAGTCAAATCTGGATACCGAACAGGTCAAATCATGCAGTACAGCTATATGAGTAAGTATTTAAATAGCAGAAAATAAAATAAAATAAATAAAATAATAAGAATAAAATGCACCAAAAATCAGGATACGTAACTGTGCACGTATACTGGGAATGGGGTGTTACAGATCTTTAGTCTAAGTTTGAAATGAAGGATTTAGGATTTCGACGCTATTTTCTTAGCATTGAGATTGTCTATTACTTTCATGGCTATCTTCTGTCTTAGCAGAAGTACATTGCTGATTTTCTTGATCGTGCCACCCTAAGTGATCCTGCTGCTTATGTATCCTCTTTCATTTTCGCACCTATAAAACTTCATCTCAAACTCAGACGCGATGTTGGTGCTATATTATCGCAATCTATGCGGTGCAGGGAGCTAGTGGGTTCTCTCATATATCTTTCTGCTACTCGTCCGGATATTTCTCAGGTTGTTCATGTCCTTAATCAGTTTGTTTATGCTCTCACCTCAGCTCACTATGTGGCATTACTTCGTTTGCTTCGTTATCTCTGAAGCATCATTTCTCGATCATTGCTATACAGTTCTGATTCATCACTCTCTTCGGGCTTATTCTAATGCTGGGTAGGCTGATGATCTTGACACATGCCGCTCTACCACAGCCTTCTGCATTTTTCTGGACTTCTCTCTCATTTTTTGGCGTAGCAAGCACCAGAATATTGTCTCTCGCTCGAGCACCGAGGCCGAATACTGCGCTATTGGATACTACCTTAGAGTTTCGATGGTTACAGGACCTCTCGGGCGATATGGATGTCTCTGTGGTTACTCCTATTCCCATGCAATATGATAATAAGAGTGCCACTGCTATTGCCTCCAATCTTGTCTTTCACGATAGAACAAAACATACTGAAATCGACTGTCATATTACTCATCAGAAATATGAGAAAGACAAGATCACTCTTCTTTATGTTTTTGCAGGAGCTCAGTTAGCTTATTTATTCACTAAGGCGTAGACCTCTCAACAATTTCGTGAGAACGTATCCAACCTCTGGATGTTTGATCCATCATGAGTTTGAGGAGGTGTTAACATACATGAATATTGTAGGGAGATAGGGTAAAATCTTATTAATAGAGTTTTTTAAACTATGTTGGAGTTTAGTCAAAGATTGATGCAATCAACGGTGTCAAATACGAGAGCGTATTGGTCGTATCGATGGTGGAATTGCATAGGAGAAACTCAGCCTATTCGATTAGGCCAATAGCCTAGTCGACTAATGATACAAATAGAGAGCTGGCAAATCTGTTTCACTACAGACTAGTTGAGTAGGCCAAAAACCTAGTCGACTAATAGAAGCAATTAGTCGACTAGGCCATCGACTAATACAGCTACAGTGGCTCTGTTTTCTAATCTGATTCAGAATTTGTTTCTAATCCAAATTAGGTGTTTTTTGTTTCCTTTTCTTCGTTGTTTCTTTGGCTATATAAAGAGGGATATTTGTAACCTATAACTTGTAATTGATTGATTCAATAAGAACTCTCTCCCTTGTCCCGAGGACGTAAGCAAATTGCCGAATCTTGTTAAGTTTTGTGTTCTCTCTTTCTTTTCTTTATTTACTTGTTCGTGTGATTTTGTGACTGTTCTATGGTATCCCTCTTCTCTGTTGGCTGGATTCCCAACATATATAAGAATGTGGTACATTGTATTTGGACATATGTAATTTCTTATTTTTCATCTCCACACTTGTATATATTAATGTAATTTCTTGATGAATCAATATAGGGCCTGTTTGGTTAAGGGTGGAAGTGAGGAAGTGAAGAAGTGAGGAAGTGGTAATAGTTCCTTTTGGAACTTGGGAATTTGTTAGTAAGTTTTTTGGTGTTTGGATGTTGTTGGGAAGTGTGGTTTGGAAAATGTTATGTCTTTTTCAGTGTTTGGATGGTAATGTGGAAGTGAAAGTGGAAAAGTTGACTACAAAGTTGACCGCAAAATAATATTAAATTAAAAATTAATTAAGAAAAATAAAAATTAGACTGTAATTAGAATGCAAGTGAGATTTACATGAGCAAAAAATTAACTGTTTTGTGCTACAACTTATTACAAATGAGATTTATATGACCACAAAATTAACTGTAGCACTCTGGAAGTGAGGAAAACGTTGTGTAAAGGAGAAAAGAGAGAAGGAAAAGAACTTTTTCCATTTTCCTTTTCCGGTGTTTGGATGAAAGCTGAAATGAGAAAAGACACTTCCCACTTCCTCACTTCCACCCAATTCCTTGAATCCAAACAGTTATAAAAATTACTCTCTTCACATTATCAGCATTATTATTCTGATTAATATTATAATAAGTGAAAAAAAATTAAAATGTTTTGTATGTTTTGTAGAGTTGACAAGATGAACGTCATAACTTAATTTTAAGATGCAACAAGTGAAAAATCTAGACTTGAGAGCCATTACACGCCAAACTCTAATCCTCATATTGTCTATTGGACAATACTTTAAAATCTCGGTGAGAGTTGAGTATCATTTCTTTATATCTAACAATTTTAACTGTTATTGCGACAAAATTTTCTAATAGCGAGGTGGCTGCAAAAATCCTATGGGGCCGAGAACAAGCTCACGTGGATGCACGTGTGCATGCACTTACGGATACAGTGTCCTTCATCAGGGGGTGTTTGGTTTGAAGGAAATAGGCGGAAGTAAGAAAATGGGGAAGTATAATTGATCACTTTCCTATCTATCCAAACACCGAAAAAGGAAAATAAGAAAACCCCTTTTCCTTTTCTATTCTCTCTTTACCACAGCCATTTCATCACTTCCAGAGTGCTATAGTTAATTTTGTGGTCATGTAAATCTCATTTGTAATAAGTTGTAGCGCAAAACAATTAATTTTTTGATCATGTAAATTTCACTTGCATTCTAATTACAATACATTTTTTATTTTTCTTAATTAATTTTTATTTTAATATTATTTTGCGGTCAACTTTGTGGTCAACTTTTCCACTTCCACTTTCACATTATCATCCAAACACCAGAAAAGACATAACATTTTTCAAACTACACTTCCCAACAACATCCAAACACCGAAAAACTTACTAACCAATTCTCAAATTTCAAAGGGAACTATTATCACTTCCTCACTTCCTTACTTCCTCACTTCCACCCTTAACCAAATATATCAATGAGATCATCAGTAATGCGCCGTGCACTCAAGACTTCAAGGAGTTTTTTTTTCTGTGTGTCGCCCGGTGGGGCCCACCTCCATCGGACGGCTCAGAGCGCACGGTGAGCCTCCCGCGGTGAGCAATTTTTTTTTTTTTGGCCGACTTCAAGTGTCTCAGGACTTGGACACATAACATTAAGATATAAGATGTATTAAAAAAGCCCATCGATTAAATTATCTCACTCATTTACTGATGAACAGCCTTAATAAATTATGTTCTTTCCTTCATAATTCATAACTCTCACAACAGCCCCACATTCACATGGAGCCTCTCTTAAACACATCCACTGAAAAAATGGATAGCAAAATAATGGCCATAGGAATATTACATATTTAACGGTGTCATTTAATAATAGTTTGCTGCATGCAAGCCACTACTAGCCTCCACCAGAAATTGATGAGATGGCAATTTTCTTCCGAATTTATTCTCTCTTCATATCTGACACTATGAAATTAGAAATAAAAAAGTATCTCTGCATATTCACTTTTAAATTTTCACATTTCTCAATAGCCGACAAATGCTAAAAGAAAGAATACTTTTATTCACAATATTAAATTTTTTTAGTCAAGAATTTACGATTTTAGCTGAATCTTTTTTAACTACGCACATTTATCACCACAAGCTTATACGTTCGAGTCTGTTTGGTTGTCGTAGTTGACCGTAATTCGTAAGTCACAATTGGTAAACTTTTTTATAATTGTAGATGAATTACATGCATGTAAGTTTTTCTGTGTTTGGTTGGTAGTATAAAGTTGTAAGTGAGAAAATGTATTATACTTTACGATGTTTAGTTGTCGTAATGTGTAAGTCGTAAGTGAAAAAGTTGATCACAAAATTAACTATTTGGTGATTTAAAAAGTTTTAATATTGCAAATAAAAATTAAAAACGCTAAATATTAATTTTTTTTAATATTAACATAAAAAAATAATACAAATTTGCATGACCACAAAATTAACTGTAACCAGGCTGTAAGTAAGTGGTAATTGGGTTGCAAGTGAGTGGTAGTTGAGTTGCGTAAGTCTTTTACGAATTACGGTCTAAACAAACGTTATAGTTCTAATTAAATTATAAATCATTTACGAATTACGAAATTTTACATCTTTTATGGTGAAACAAACAGACATGAAATCAAGTCATTGCATGAGAAGCTTCCATGATCCTGTCCTTATAATTTGGTTTGAAAGTCATCTCGCCCATTATTTTTATATAATTTAAGTTTCCATAGTGCAAGATAATAAATTTTCTTTTAAAATGTCGCAGAAGTTGAGTTGACATAATCAAATTTTGAAAAATGCGACGCTTGCATCAATCTAGAAAGTGTTCTTGACCCATCTCCTATTTTCCATCAACTAAACAACAGAAGCTGCAATTGGGGGAGTCTATGGATTCGGGGCCGTTCTTGTTGGAAAAACTAAATGAGAATTTTGGCTCTGAGGCCTACATTGTAAGCTATTTTTTGAGAAAATTTATGGTCTCACCCTCTCAAATTTTCACTGATTTTCTCGGACTTGTTAGACGGAAAATTGTGAAAAATTAAAATTTCAAAAGGAAATAATCCAGTTGACATGAACAATATTTTCTGGGGCTCATGTGACCAAACATATAAACTTTTAACCAAACAAGCCTAAAGATTGAGCTCAAATTTGTGTAAGGCACATACGAGAGGGTTGTTATCAGAATTCTCGTATTAACCGAGATTTCAAAATCTCACTTTTCAGTCCCTTTTAAATTTGATCAACCCAACAAACATGATCCAAAAATAACCTGAGGCCGACACATTCTGAGAAAATGAGCATTTTCAGTTTTTTTTTTACCAAACAGAAATGAAGAACCAGATGACATTTTGATGATGTTAGTTCTGCTCTTTTTTGATATCATAATTTTTTTTAAACAATCAAGCTTTTGTATAGAATGAAAAATTATCAGTGGGACTGGTCAAAACTCCACTTTCCCTTTTCTTTCTGTTCAAACAAACAGGCCCGGAGAAAAACAGATGGAGTGGGACATTTGGTGACACGTCCGCGGTTTTCTCCGAATCAAATGGAGGGAGACCTGTGACCATAAGTGGTTAAGATCCGTGTCACACGCCATTAATTTTTCCTCTTTTATTGTAAGTCTGTGACATCAAAATATTAAATGATACATTGAACTTGAAATTAATATTTTATAATTACCCGACTAATAACATAATATAAAGTTAAACCATGGGGAAAACCACGTACGGGAAAAATAAACCAGTCAACAGAAAACAAAATCCGAAGGCTCACCAAATTCCTGACAAAAACCGAGGAAGTGGTTTCCTCGAGACCACGCTGATGGTTTCAACTTTCATACCCTTCAGTCACTGTATCTTAACCAGTACCTCAGCAATAAATCAAAACCAACGGCAGGAGTTTTCCGTCAATATATTTTGTTTTTCCTGAAGGTACCTGCTTAACAAAATTGTTGAGAGGGAACAGCAGACGCAGCTCCGGTTTGGTGCTGACGCCGCTTGTATGCGACTCTCTCTCTCTCTCTCTTCTCCTCTCTCTATAAATACTTGATTACCACCTTTGTTTGCTAAGCACAAAAAAGAGTGATAAAAACGAGGGCATTTTGGGGAAGGTTTTTAGAGAGAGTGAGTTTTGAGGGAAGAAATCTGCAATAGTTTTTGAGGAGATGGCGAGCACAGCTGGGAAAGTGATCAAGTGCAGAGGTTGGCAATCTGAACTTTGTAAATTTTCTATTTATTTTGGTCGGCAGATAGGGATCATTGATGGGTCCATTTGGGGAAAGTCTTGTGTTTCTTATGTTCACACTTTAGATCTTTTGTAAACATAGAAAACGAAAAGATTGTTAAAATTTTGGGGATGTTATTTTTATATTTTTTGAGGAGAATTTGGGGGTTTTAAGAAATTGGGCTTTTTTTAGCCCTTCCATAGATTTTTATTATTGGTAAAAATTTATAATTTAATCTACTATAAATAAATGATATTTATGTCCAAAAATTTGTTGTTGATAATTTCCTTGTTAATGATGG
The DNA here is from genome assembly GCA_038442645.1 of Agave tequilana. Classification (NCBI taxonomy): domain Eukaryota; kingdom Viridiplantae; phylum Streptophyta; class Magnoliopsida; order Asparagales; family Asparagaceae; genus Agave; species Agave tequilana. The sequence goes on along the minus strand of JAVJIF010008185.1, from coordinate 39,805 downwards.
AAACTATTTGTTGCCATTTTATTTGTTTTGTTGATTCCCCTGTTGCTTGCTATGGAAAAAAAATATGTAGCTGCGGTCGCATGGGAGGCAGGCAAACCTCTGGTGATCGAAGAGGTGGAGGTGGCGCCGCCGCAGGCCGACGAGGTCCGGATTAAGATCCTCTACACTTCACTCTGCCACACTGATGTCTACTTCTGGGAAGCTAAGGTTTGTTTTCATTATAACTCGTCGGTTTTTTTCTCAGTGAAATCTCTCAATTTGTTTCTGATTCATGATCACAAAAGGGGGAAAAGGTCCTTTGGTCATAGTAATCTGATACTTAATTTCGATGTATGGTTGATTGAAATGGTTTTGGTTTTGGATTTTTTGCAGGGTCAGACTCCAGTGTTTCCTAGGATCTTTGGCCATGAAGCAGGAGGGTAAGGTTTTTTTTTATTTTATTTTTTTATTTATTCTCAGAGTTTGTCATAATTAAATACGTTCCTATTAATATGAGGTGTATGAGTATTACAAAATTTTGATGATAGTATGATTCACTTGTGTGTTATATTGTCTGTATTTCTAACCTGCAAGCTTTCTATAGATGCACGATAATGTTTTGAAAACTAAAAAAGAAATAAGAAGTAAGAAAAAAGGTTCAATCTTTCTCAAGAAAATATTCTTCTCAACTCTGAAGACACTTCACTCTGCCACACTAATTGTAAAAAGAGGGTGGGTGATGTATTAAATCTACTTTTGAAATTTTAATGAAAAGTTTGTAGTCCAACTCCTATATTTGTTATATGGGGAAAAAATTATTTGGGTGAAAGAAACTTAATAATAATATAATTTTCATGTCATTGCTATTTTATATGTCATATATTAGAATTTGATGTCTGTCATTGTGTTGTGTCGTATCTTTGTCAATCTGTCGTATCCATATCCATGTACGCGTATCTGTGCATAACACTGTATTAGAATTTGTAGCAAGTGATGGTGGTGTCATGTTTGCAATACCTTGTCAAGTCCTTTGTGTCGCAGAATGAATGGTCAATAATAAACAATATTAATAAAGATTGTCAAATAGATTGTCTTATTACTTTGATGGTTTCCATTTTTTCGTCAAATAATAAACAATATTTAATAAAGATTGTCAAGTAGATTATTCATTATTACTCTGATGGTTTCCATTTTTTAGGTGGATAGTTAAAGAAACTGTAAATTATACCAGACTTCTGCATTTACTACGTTGGTGCATCTCTACACTTATGCTGATTTTATGTTAAAATGCTGATGTATTTATCATGGGAAGGAAATCTATTTTCAAAAGCTAGTGATGTGTTTCCACCCTTTTGACTATTTTACAGTGATTGTTCTTCTTGTAAGACTAATTAGGAGAAGCATCGTCTTTCTAGAAAATCAAGTTTCAGTCATTGCTTTAGGATGTGAATATGAAAACAAAATGTGCTACTATTGGTCCATTTCTTATATTTCCTATTAACCAAATGACTATAAAAATCTGATTACTAGGAAAAAAAACCCAGCTTTTTTAGTGTTTTCTTTCTCGTACTTGGTTATGAAATCAAAAAGTGCATTGCTATCTTGTATGTATATTTCCTAAATTTATTCTATTTGATGGTCTTAGGATTGTAGAAAGTGTTGGTGAAGGAGTGACAGATCTCGCACCAGGAGACCATGTGCTTCCTGTTTTCACAGGTGAATGCAAAGCTTGTGCCCACTGCAAGTCACTGGAGAGCAACATGTGCGACCTCCTCAGGATTAACACTGACAGAGGAGTCATGATTGGTGATGGGAAATCAAGGTTCTCGATCAATGGAAAGCCCATCTACCATTTTGTCGGAACCTCCACATTCAGCGAGTACACTGTTATTCATGTTGGATGTATTGCCAAGATCAACCCTGCGGCTCCCCTCGACAAAGTGTGTGTCCTTAGCTGTGGCATTTCTACAGGTGAGACTGCAACTTCGACCATGTTAGTTCATTTGAACACGGTAACCTTTCGTAAATACTTTGTGGTAAATAATAAGTGATTGAATTCATCTGGTACTTTTTCAGGCCTTGGGGCTACATTGAATGTTGCAAAACCACCAAAGGGCTCGACGGTGGCCATTTTTGGATTGGGGCAGTAGGCCTTGCTGTGAGTGTCTTCTCCTCTGTTAATTGTTATCTCAGTTGTCCAATTCTGTGCTTGTCAATGCTTTTCTTGTGTATGACCAATTCAGTTTTGTTCTCTCAAAAAAAAAATTGACCAATTCAATTTTATTCATGTTAATTAGGCTGCGGAAGGGGCGAGGATTGCAGGGGCTTCTAGGATTATTGGTGTTGATGTGAATCCTTCAAGGTTTAATGAAGGTAATATCTTCTCATCTCAATTTGGAAGTCTATTTTATTAATGCAGCAGTTGGTCTGCTTTTGCTCCCAATCTAACTGTTCAAAGAAGTCCGGCTACAGCCTTTGTGTCAAAAATAAATAAATAAATGTTCAAAGAAAATGACTTCAGTTATATGCTTATTTTCCATCCAAGGATGGAACTTCTTTTTTGGTGATGGAATTAACGAAAGAGTGATGTTAACAATTCCATTTTCTTCTATTACCAGCAAAGAAGTTTGGTGTGAATGAGTTTGTCAACCCAAAAGACCATAACAAGCCAGTGCAAGAGGTATGCTTATAAATTTTGTTAATCACTTTTGATGTTTGAATAGTAATGCAATAAGTGCGTGGTGATTTTAGACTATTTTGGGTGTTGTGCTAGGTGCTTGCTGAGATGACCAACGGAGGAGTTGATCGGAGTGTAGAATGCACCGGAAATGTTGATGCCATGATATCTGCTTTCGAATGCGTTCATGACGTATTTTTCATATCCGAAGCTAGTTATTGTTAGACTAATTCATCAAACTTTTTGAGTATGCTCACACTTTTTGCTGAAAATTTTGTAGGGCTGGGTGTTGCTGTTCTGGTTGGTGTGCCTCACAAAGATGCTGTATTCAAAACCCACCCAATGAATCTCCTCAATGAAAGGACCCTCAAGGGAACCTTCTTCGGGAACTACAAACCGCGCTCTGATCTCCCAGGAGTTGTTGAGATGTACATGAAGAAGGTATATATCAGCTCCTAATTGTCATCTTGAACATGCATTTGTCCGTCTACAAATTTGATCGTAACCGTTGCATTGGTGTTTAAATTGTTGCAGGAGCTAGAAGTAGAGAAGTTCATCACCCACTCGGTGCCTTTCTCAGAGATCAACAAGGCTTTCGAATACATGCTCCAAGGCGTCAGCATCCGGTGCATCATCAAAATGGATGCCTGATCATCCAACCTGCCGCGATACTTGCCTGAAAAATAAGGAGATCAGCTTTGTTCTATGTAGCGACGACCTAAATAAGTTGGCAGTTGAGGCTTTGTATGAAGATTGAGTAGTAGAAGTTTTTGTTCTTAGAGGAGAGATTCCTCAGTGTTTATACAGCAATGTTTCTATGTAATTTTCTTGTTCTATGTTCGGATGTTCCCTTTTTTCACTTTAATATGACTCTGTATGTGGACTGTTTCAATCTCCACCAAAAGTAAGGAACCTAATGCGCTGTCAAATTGAAATAGTATATGTCCAAATTGTTGTATGCAGGGTAGAGAATGAGGCAAATTCTGGGCCCTGGACTGTACTAGAGAATTTAGAGTGGAGCCAAGCATAAAGTGAGAAAGAAACGTGTTCCTCTCATTATTGAGGGCAGTAGATCTGCTCGGTCTACTGTTTCGTTAGCTGCTCAACATTTCCTCGGAATTCATCTTTTCGAGGAACAATGGCGTCACGCATCAGTCTAGTTTCTGAAAGGATAAGTGGTGCGGTCAAACATCATTGTGCCAATGTTTTCTCAAATTTATGTTCGTTTGTCTCGCAATGGATGCAGACTACGTTACTGTTGCAGAATCGCTTGACATTCTAACAAACCATTCAACATTTTTTTTTTTTATCCGAGAAAAAATTCATGAGGCTAATAAAGTCCCGGCGTTTCATTAATAAGAATTTAATGAAACAACTCTAAAAAGTTGAAGAGTACAAAAATGTAAAATATACGAAATTGATCATTCCAATTCTAACAGTTGATCGGTGACGTAATATTTTGACGATGTCTTTGCGAAGTTTTTAGGCGCCTACGCGACCATGCTGATGTTGCAGAGTGAAGTCTGATCAGATCTGATGTACTCTCTTCTGACGCTAGCCGTCTGCCTCTTTCCAGCAAGTCGCGGCCCTAAAAAGAATAATCTGCTTCAGCTACCACACCTCATCTGCCTCCCTGTCCATACCACACATCTAAGAAATTCTCTCTTAAAAGAAGAAATTCTCAGTCACCCCGTTGAACCATTCAGGTTAGCATTGCCTTTTTTTTTAACCTTCCGTTTCGGTTGCGCGCTGGGGACGAACATCCCCATGAAAATCTTAGACTGATTCAAGTAGTTATGAAGTCTCACTCAAATACAACCCTACGACATTCGAATGCAAGATTCATTTCGTTGAAGTTGATCTACTTTATTTTAAGTAACTAAAAATTAAAAATTATATATTTTGAATAAATTTTTCCCATCTATCAAGTATGCGCAAAATGAACGGTCGAAAAGAGTATATTGCTTAGATCTATGTTTTTAAACATACAAATTCTCGATTCGACTATTTTATCATAATCTAAACACTTAAAAACTCTCACACACTAACTTTTATTAGATTTCAAATATTCTACACTGTTAAACTAATTAACAAACTATTTCGGTTGTCCATTATGCGTCTACTTGATGGACGGACAGAAAGTATTCAAAATCCATATTTTTTTTTTTTGTTTTTTAGCTATTTGAAATAATGCAGATCAACTTTAACGGAGTAGATCTTACATTCAGATGTCATAAGGTTGTATTTGAGTGAGAAAAATTCGACCTTGAACCTTTCTGAAACGACACAAGTCTATCTCCTATTAAATCTTCAGACAATAGTTTATCTACGAAAAAGTATCAAATATAGCAGAGTACATTTACTAAATATCTACTAGAGGCTTCGTTTCAAACAAATAGCGTGCAAACTAAAAGGTCTTTTTTTTTTCTTCTTCTTCATGTGGTTCAATTGAAAAGTCTGCCCACAAATTTTTGAGCAACTGGACCCCCTGATTAATCGACTATCCAAGCTGATGTCATCTTTAATGGAAAAAATAACTAGTTTACTTAATTAAACTTATCGCTCACCCGGATAAATTAAAGAGATCTATTTGCTAAAACAACGGTCAAGCAGAGAATAGAAAAGTTCAACCTATTTTGTCTCATAAATAATAAAAATTGACTTATTCTGAACTAATTTGCTAAAATCCCTAAGTAATTTATTTTTAACTAGCTGGTGGACAAAAGGATTTATTTGCAAAATAATTCAATACAAAGATGAAATATATATCACAAGAAATACATGCTAGAAGTCCTAAAAAATAAATATAAAACCAAATAAAATAATAATACGAAACTGGAGTTTGACACACTTTGGGTCTGTTTGGTTGTCGTAATTGGCCATAATTCGTAAGTCGTAATTGGTAAAGTCTTTTACCGTTGTAAATGAGTTACGTGAATGTAAAATTTAAGCTGTTTGTTTGGTAATATAAAGTTATAAGTGGGAAAGTGTTTTTTATTTTACGGTGTTTGGTTGTCGTAATGTGTAAGTCGTAAGTGAAAAAGTTGACCACTAAATTAATTATTTGGTGATTTAAAGAGTTTTAATATTGCAAATAAATATTAAAAATGTTAAATATTAAAAAAAATTAATATTAACATAAAAAAATAATACAAATTTGTATGACCACAAAATTAACTGTAACTGAGCTGTAAGTGAGTGATAATTGGATTGCAAGTGAGTGGTAGTTGAGTTGCATATGTCTTTTACGAATTACGGTCCAAATAAACGCCGTAATTGTAACTGAGTTGTAAGTCATTTACAAATTACAGATTTTTATGCCTTTTACGACGAAACAAACAGCCCCAAAAATTAGAAAGAATTAGAAAGTTTGTTTTTATCAGACACATGTATAAAATGTCCCTGCGTCCCCAAACCAAGACATTCCACTGAAAAAGATGTGTAGAGCCTCTAAATTATGATATCATGTGACTTATATATTCAAGGTCATCCTCATGTCTAGCCGGTGTGGGACTATTGTTCAACCCAAATCCCAACAAATTTCAGATATTTTTTTGAAGCAAAACGAGTGAATATGATCCTCCCGCGTTTTATTAAAAAGATACTAATAAAACAAGCCAAATTATAATTTCAGAGATTTAAATACCATGAAAAAATATATTTGGAACTGGATTTGATAAGAAAGAAGATACTCCTAATAAAACCTCAGGCCCCTACTTATTTAGTCATCTCTCTATAATTATTATTTTTTTTGCCCTTTTTGCAAGGATCAAACAGCCACATTTAGCCAGTATATTTCTCATGAGCCAAATTGGACCTGAGATACTCCCCAACACATTCAATTTCAATATCTTACTAATTAAAATGTGCAAAGATCAGCATTTTTTTCTTCTTCTGAAAAGTAAAGTAATTTCATTAAACCATAAAACTATAGTTTATATAATACATTATAGCTAGGCTACTCTGCCGTATTAATCTTAGATAACTATAGAAAGGGGAGAAGACTCTGACAGTCACCTCTCTATCATAGTACACTAAGTAAATACTACACTTGTACAAACATGCAAAAACAAGGCTAAAAAAACACATCCTAAATAGATGTCCAGGCTCGGTTTAGCTTTGCAGACTGGAATGCCAAAAGGTTTGGACTGCACTTCAGAAACAATGAATCTTCCGCATATAATCATCTTGTATGGATCTTGATCTGGAATTGGAATGCATGAAATTGAACCTGCTCACTGGAATTGCTATTGATGAGTTCATCCCTACATACACTGCCATCAGTTTCAGAAATGTAAGAAGCTGATACACTGACACAAGAATTGTAGTGTGTATATCAATATTTTCTAAATTTAAAACATGCAACAAATTAAGTCATAAATTTTTTTAAAAAAAACAAATTAAAACTTGTCCTAAGCATATAACTAATATAAAAAAATCAAAGGAAAAATTAAATTTGCTGGTCTCGAGTGATGTAGTCGTGCAGAAGCACTGTCCTAAAAGAAAAATGACGGGTCCCTCATCTGGACCTTAAAATGACCCCTCTCTTAACGATAAAACTCTCCCGATAGTTCACCAACACCCAGCTCAGGACGATGAGTTAGGTCTCTGCTGAGACGAAAATTTGTTACTGGGAATGAAAAAACAGCTCCGATAATCACCAAAATTTTGACAGAGTTTTGATGTAAGAATACGAGGAAGAGAGAGAATCTGTTTGGATGTAGATGTTTACTGTACTAAGAATAGACGAAATAGGCTAGTATTTATAGCATCCGAACATCATGCAGTTGTAACAGCTCCCGCGAGGATCATGCACGTTCAAGCTGTTACAACAGCTCTGAGATCGTGCAGAGCCGATCCACTTTGAACAGATCCAAGGAGAACAGTCAAAACCCAAAAATCTCAACAGAATTTGAATAAAATTTAAATAGATAAAATCAAAACAAATATATAGCAAGTCTAAGAAACCCCTGAACCGAACTACATTCGTGTTCGCAGGTTATGAGCGTGGGGGCCACCCAAACCCGAACCCAATCCGGGTCGGTTCAACGTGCGCGCGCGCATGGAGAGTGTGGCATGATCCAACTATTCATAACAATAAGTATGGGGGGAGTTAGTATATATACTAACCAACCTCCAATCTTCTATCCAATGTGGGATAATGAGAAGGAAACTCAAGTTTTCCCTCCACATTCAAAACACATCCAACAAGAATCTCATTTATTGATTCCCCAGTTGCTTAGAACACAAAAGGAGTTAGTGTTATCCAGGGGCGGAACCAGAAAATTTTTTTGGGTGGGCTAATTTTTTGGGGGTGGGCTGCAAGAAAAAAATATAAGAGAATATCTGAAAAACGCCCATGTATATATATATAAAAAGCTTCCCGCTCTACTTTACTATAGCCAATGAAAGGTGAAGAACAAGGGAAGTTAAATAAAAGGACCTGCCGCCCACCATGGGGCTCGAACCCACGACCACAAAGTTAAGAGCCTTGCGCTCTACCAACTGAGCTAGACGGGCTACTCATGACATGTAACAATCATTCTTTACCTATAAGCTACGTTTTACGGTTTTTCACACAATATATGAAAAAAATGGGCCGGGCTGTAAGGGTCCGCCCCTGGTGTTATCTTTAGTTTTTCAGGTACTAGTTCTAAGCAGAAAATGTATGTCTTCAGATAATTTTCTAAATACCATAATCTTATGCATTGCATGCTGTTGGAAAAGCTCTGGCATTCCTTTCCCTCCAAATGTGCCAGACTGCCCTCCTCAGAACCTGCCTTGGTAGCATAGTTAATTTGTTCTTGCCTTTGAGGTTTCCTTTTATCAGTTGACATTCCTCATCAAAGGAGTCAATGGATGGATCCAATCCCAACTTCAGTTTACATGATACCAAATGTATGCAGAGTAAGGACAAGAAAAGAAGAGATGGCCTCTTGATTCTTGCCCAATTAGACATAAAAGAAATGTGTCATTGGGTACCACACCAATAGAGATTAATTTATCTCTTGTTAATAGCTTATTGTGAATTGCTCTAAGAAGACATATTGACATTTTAGGGGTTGTGTTTGGGTGCCAGACAATTTGAAATAGATCAAAAGGCATTCCTACCTCCCTCACTGCATTCCAAGCAACTTGAATGTGCAAATTCTAGATTCAGAAGAAGCGCAAGTCCTGTTAAGATTTGTGCAAACAAATAGTCCCACATTGGTTAGAGAAGGGGATGGTCTTAGGTATATAAGGATTTGGGCTACTCCACCTAGGAGGCTAGTCTTTTGAGATGGTGTTCCGAGTCCTTACAAATGGTATCAAAGCCATGCCCCAAACTTAGTCAAGTGCGGAAGATCCCCCAGGAGTTGATGGCGTAGTCTCGGGCGCAGGTCCAGGCACCGGTGCAAGCGGAAAAACACACTGCATCGCAGCGATTAAGACACAAGTTCAGACTCTTTATTTGAGCGGGATTGTTAAGATTTGTGCAAACAAATAATCTCACATTGTCTTGGTCCTTTTGAGATGGTGCCCGAGTCCTTACAAATCCGCATTTGAGTGTAATGGAATATGTTGGATAACATGCCAGCAACCATGAAGCGCAGGTTCATTGAGAGACTATACTCCATTGTCAATGATGTTAGAGACCTTCTAATTCCTAGATTGATCTGGAGTAACACTCAAACCTGTCAGATTGAGCAATGTAACTTCAGCCAGCAAGGGATCATACCATAAAGATGTATCAGACCCATCTCCAATGGCTCTTCTCATGTGTAACAGTGCTTGGTCCTTACAATTCACGATGAATTTTCATGCATTTTGCCTTTCCGAAAGAAATTGCAGCAATCCTCTCCAGTTCTTTGGAGATAGTCATTGGAATTTTAAGTGATTGCACCCAGTAATTAATACAATTCAGGAGAACTGCTTGCACAAGTTCCACTCTCCCAGCAGAAGATAATAACTTTGACATTCATCCATCAACCTTCTGTTGGGAAACAATCTGTATGTTCTGATACTAATTGTTGTGATTTCGGGGGAGGTCGCCCCCACGACCGGATCGAATGGGGCGGCGCAGCGGATACGAACCACAAAATCTACTAAGGCAACTTGAATAAGAGAAGAAGAAATTCCAAAATAGATAGAAAGCCAACACACAATATAACGTAGTTCCACCGATCAAACAGATCGTGTGTACGTCTACGGGAGAAGAAGGAGAAACTTTATTAAAACTTTGAGGGATTACAATAAGAATTACTTACACCTCACGCTGAGAAGTTACAAGCTCTTGATAGCCTCCAACAACAATGAACGCTTGTGACTAAGCTTCTCTCACGAATTTCTCACCTAGATGAATTACACCCTTAGGAATTATAAATTCACAGGATTGTCTCGGAATACATTAAAGGCCACCCCTAAGGAGTTATTTATAGACCATAGAACTCTCCTACTCCTAAACAAATTCCTTCAATCAGAATAAATAAAACTTAAATCCAACTCGGACACAAAACAGATCCAGAAAAGAAAATTGCCAAATTCGATATAATCAACCTTCACGATGTATTCACGTCATAATCCTAACAATCTCTCCATTGACTTGAATATGTCCAACTCCGACAATAGCCACCATGTTCTATGTGCTCGCATCCACGCACAATTGAACAAACTTGATTTCATCTCCATCTCACTCCCTCTTCTCCATACCCCCTCATGGGCTTCACATCTTGATTAGGTCAAATAAGTTCATGCCCAACCTGAACTTTATTACCTATTGATCTCCTTGATCTGCACAAAATCTATGAGAATTTGCTCCACTATAAGAGTAATGATCTGGACTAGCTTATTGTGCGTCTAGTCCCAATCTCCCTTCGGGGTACAATTGTTTCACAACCACAACTTTTAAAGCTGAGGAAAACTGCAATTCACCATTTATAACCTCCGAATTTTGCAACATATATAATTACCGACACGTTCGTCTTAAAACATCACATGGGTCTTTTTGAAAACTTTCATAAGATCACCTTTCAAACTGAAACAGAATCCTTCTCTATGTAGGGCTCCAAGAGAGATGAGATTGTACTTGATTCGGGAACATGACAAACGCCTTGAAGAGTAGTGATGCATCCATCATGAGATCGAAACTGATTGTTTCTTCGCCAATCACCTTGCTTGTAGTGGAATTCCTCATGAAGACTTTCTTCATTGAACCAAAGTGTATGAAGAGAACATCTTTCTATTGGAACTGATATGTTGCGAACATCTAGAATTTATGACTCATCTATCTTTGTTATCAACAGATTTGTCTGTAACAGATAAAACTCGCACTGTTCTTCATCTCTTTCAACTAATTCAATGACATTAGCATCTGGTTGTTTCTTATTTCAAAGCCAACATTCAGATCTAATGTATCCTTTTTTGTGACAATAGTTGCACGTTAAATTCTTGTATTTTGAGTTATCCGTGGAACTTTCATTATTACACTTCTCCTTTGAATAATGAACATGTCCGGAATCATCATGATGAGACTCACCCGTCAACTGGGTGTCAATTCTATCCTTATTGAATAGATGCTCCTTGACCTCATTGACCTTGATTGTTGACTTGCCTCCATAGATGATAGATTCTCTAAAACTCTTATATGAAGAAGGTAAAGAACACAGTAATAGAAGTGCTTGATTCTCATCTTCTATCTTAACTTCTATCTTATCTAAATCATTGATAATAGAGAAAAATTTTACAATGTGAGACTTGATAGGTGTACCTTCCTGAATGCGAAGAAGACAGAAACACTGCTTCAGAATCAACCGATTCGCCAACGACTTCTTCAGATAGTGATCCTGAAGTCGCTCCCACAGTGAGGCGCTGTTTTTTTTCGTAGAAAACTCATCCAACACTTCGTCCGCCAAGCAAAGCTAAATAGCTGTCAAGGCTTTCTCATTCAACTCCTGCCAAGTTTCTTCCTTCATGTTTTGAGGCTTTCTCTTTCTCCCGACTAATACTTTTTTCAACCGACTCTGGGTAAGGATGGCGTTCATTCTAATCTGCCACTTACTGAAATTGATGACGCTATCGAATTTTTGAATATCGAACTTGATCGCAGACATCTTCAAGTTATCTTGCTCTGATACCAATTGTTGGGAAATAATCTGTATGCTCTGATACTGATTGTTGTTATTCTGGGGAGGACGCCTCCACGACCGGATCGAATGGGGCAGCGCAGTAGATACAAACCACAGGATCTACTAAGGCAACTTGAAGAAGAGAAAAAAAGATATTCCAAAGTAGATAGAAAGCAACACACAATATAACGTGGTTTCACCGATCAAACAGATTGTGTGAACGTTCACAGGGAGAAGTGGGAGAAACTTTATTAAAACTTTGGAGGAGTACAATAAGAATTACTTACACCTCACGCTGAGAAGTTACAAGCCCTTGATGGCTGCCATGAATAACGAACCTTTGTGGCTAAGCTTCTCTCACAAATTTCTCACTAGATGAATTGTACCCTTAGAAATTACAAATTTATAGGATTCTTTTAGAATACATTGAAGGCCACCCCTAAGGAGTTATTTATAAAACATAAAACTCTCCTAGAACTCTTTCAATCAGAATAAAGGAAATTTGAATCCAACTCGTGTTCAAAACAGATGCAAAAAAGGAAACTGTAAAATCCGACATTAATCAACCTTCACGACGTATTCACGTCATAATCCTAACACCTTCAACCTGAATTTATCAAGCAATGGTATAAAATCCTTGGTTTTAAGATAATTATGACTGAGAGACAACCCAAGGTATTTAATTGGCAAATGTCCAAGAGACACTCCAATGATATGAAAAAGTTCTTCTCTGCACTTTGCAGCCTTTGCTAACAAACAAACAGTTTACTTTTCCCTCTATTAATTGACAGCTCAGTATTCCATTGGAGTCTATCAAGCAAGAGATTAATCTCCTTGAGGATGTTTTATGGGCTCTGCAAAAGGTCAACGTATCATCTGCAAATAGTAAATTCAGAGAGTGTTAAGGGAGAACAATTTGGTGGGTTGAGGTCTTCCAGAAGCTGAGGTCTTCTAGAAGCTTTTGCCATATCCATTTGAATTGACCAAAATTCTATAATTAATAAAAAAAATATATATGGAGATAATGGATCTCTCTGCCTGATGCCCTTCTTGCTAAACAAAGATATACTTAGTGTGCTAAGCAAGGATAAGCATTTAGAGGCATATATATATATATATACTGTACCTCAGCCGGCAGCTGAGAGAGTTTCTCAGCAGGCAGGACGTGGCAACATCATAGCCACATACCTGTTATAAATTTTGACGGACAAAAAGATGAAAAATCCCGCCCAATTTATTGTCAGTCACCTCAACAATGTATCTTCCGAAAATGCCCTCTGTCACATCTTTTTACCTTATGTAAAAAAGTTGCCTTTCAAAAAAATTTCAGCTCTAAAATTTCACCCGATCATTCTGATGGTCGCAGTATATGAAACTTCCTTTTTTTTTTACATACTGACGACATGGGGTCACAGTTGTTTCAATATTTATGTAGTGTTTTGCGACCATGGTCGCACTGTATTTAACGTCATTTGTTTCATCATTCCTGAGTCGCAGTTGTTTATTTTTGCACTGTAGTCTTATGCAACCTTCGTCGCCGTGTCTACCCTGGTCGCATTTGTTTATGTTTGCACTGTAGATGACTGCGACCTTGGTCGCAGTGTCGACCAGAGTCGCTGTAAAAGTTTGTGTTCGCATTGTAGTCTTATGCGACCTTGGTCGCAGTGTCGACCAGGGTCGCAGTTGTTTGTATTTGCACTGTAGATGACTGCGACCTTGGTCGCAGTGTCGACCCGGGGCGCAGTAATTTATGTTTGCACTATAAATGACTGCGACCTTGGTCGCAGTGTCGACCCGGGTCGCAGTAGATTATGTTTGCACTGTAGATGACTGCGACCTTGCTCGCAGTTTATTAAAAATAATATGTTTTTTACTCCCTTATAATTTTTAAATAATCATTAAAAGGGAAAAAAATAATAATAAACAATAACCTAAGTCTGACAACGTGCGCTCCAAAAATTGCCTTTTGAGCAAATAATAATAAACAATAACGAAAGTTACCGAAAGAGTAGCTTTTCATAAGAGGTATTTGGTAATTTAACTTTTTCCTATAAGCGGGCCGCAAGTTAGTGGGATGACAAAATTGAGCCACGTCACCGCAGGCTGAGAGAGTTCTCTCAGCTGCAGGCTGATATACATTTTTCCTCATATATATATAATATATATATATATATATATATATATATATATATATATATATATATATATATATATATATATATATATTATATATATGAGAGAGAGAGAGAGAGCAACTTGTAACAAAATTTAATATTATTACCATGAGCTGCAGCCTGCAGGTCAGTTTCTGTTCCACTTCACCCCCACAAAGAGCACGGTCAAATCTGAATGAAGCCGCGTTGTTCCCGCAGTTGCTTCGTCAGCTTAGAGAGAGGGGGTATATATACTAAGCTGACATCTCTGATATTTATGATCATTTGTTGATTGAGCTAATTACAAGGTCTCCAGCTATCCACTGCTCGAAATAACTCTTCAGCATTTAAATCCATCACCTGTATTTGTCCCCATTGCTCACTATGCTCACCTTTATCACTCCCCCTTTGTTCAGTGAGACCAGTATGGACCTCAGAACTCTGCTCAGAACAAGCTCAAACCAAACCAGCAGCGGCTGCAGCACTGCAGAAGACGAGAGAATAGAGTGGCTGAGATCTCAGATCATCGGAGACGAAACAGAGTTCGATACACCTTTCGGAAAACGTCAGCTCACCTACGCCGATCACACGGCTTCAGGCCGGTGCCTGCACTACATTGAGGACTACATCGTCGAACAAGTCCTCCCTTTTTACGGTACAACAAAATTTGATCCTGTTACAATTTGATTGAATTTATGTATGTCAAATAACAAGAGTTGAAATTTCTGCGCAGGGAACACGCACACAAGTGATAGCTTTGTGGGTAGCAAGACCACCAGAATGGTGCGCGAGGCCACGGAGTACATCAAGAATTGCATGGGAGCGGGAAGCTGCGACGCCCTTTTATTCTGTGGCTCGGGCACCACGGCCTGCATCAAAAGGCTACAAGAATCATAGGAGTTCGCGGTTCCTTCGACAATGAGGAGAGGATATTGGAGGATTTGAACCAAGAAGAGAGATGGGTTGTTTTCATTGGGCCGTACGAACACCATTCCAACATCCTCTCATGGCGGCAGAGCCTGGCCGAGGTGGTGGAGATCGGGACTGACGACTACGGGCTCATTGACATGAAAGAGTTGAGGATTCAGCTTGAGCACCCGAACACGCCAACAGGCCCATGCTGGGGTCGTTCTCGGCCTGCAGCAATGTGACAGGGATCGTCAGCGACACGAGGGGGCTTGCCCAGCTGCTCCACGAGCACCGCGCGTTCGCGTGCTTCGATTTTGCCGCAAGGTAAGAGCCTGTGAACTGATATGGCGATGGAAAGTTCTGATTGTGTCATGGTTTGAAACTCTGGGATTCAAATTGCATTAGTGTACTAAACAAGGCAGGATGACTTTGAAAATATGAGGGGTTGACACTTAATTTTAATTAGATCCAATGCAAATTAAGGAAGAATATAGTTTTAAGTACATTGAAATTGTCCTCAAGATATAACATTCACATCAGCTGTACATTCAAATCTCAGTTTCCTGCTGATCTGTATCCTAGTCGATAAACTAAAAGCTAACATTTGACTTTGTGATAGAGAT
Source organism: Agave tequilana (assembly GCA_038442645.1). Lineage (NCBI taxonomy): Eukaryota > Viridiplantae > Streptophyta > Magnoliopsida > Asparagales > Asparagaceae > Agave > Agave tequilana. The sequence continues at coordinate 24,360 of JAVJIF010008185.1, read as the reverse complement.
GCATAGCTTCAGTCGTCAAATTCTCTTCCTTTCTCTTTGTTTTATGTGGTTTCAGGTTGAGATGTTGCTTTCCAACATAAACTAAACATAAACTAAATAAAACAACATTTAGTCTTTCAGATACCTTAATTATTTTCACAACAAGGAGTTAATTAAATTGCACCTAAATGGTTAAAATTTTCAAATTTCAGCGGCCCTTATGTGGAAATCGACATGAGATCAGGCGATATAGAAGGATACGATGCAGTCTTCCTCAGCCCACACAAGTTTGTCGGGGGCCCTGGATCGCCCGGCATCCTTCTGATGAACAAGTCACTCTACCAGCTGAGAGACTCTCCTCCTTCTACTTGTGGAGGAGGAACTGTTGGCTATGTCAATGGCTTCAACGAGAAAGTAAGCTAATGCAACACATACTGTAACTGTAATTTATCCGTATGGTTGAAAATTTCAGGCTGCTTACAATTCTACTGTTTGATTTGGCTAGGATACTCTGTACTATGACGACATTGAGGAGAGGGAAGATGCCGGAACTCCACCAATCATCCAAAAGATTCGCGCGGCATTGGCCTTCTGGGTGAAGGAGTACATAGGCCATGACATCATTGAGATCTACGAGCGTGTTTATGTTGAGTCTGCCTGAAGAGGCTAACACTGAATCAAAACATACGAGTTTTAGGGAACACGAGTGTCAAGAGACTCCCCATCGTCTCCTTCCTTGTGTTTCCTGATGACAATTCCTCAAACGAATGGACTGTGAGCTTGGTAATGGTTACATGTGTGAAGAGAGATGGAACAAGAAAGGCAAGCCCCTCAATGGGCGATTCGTTGCCAGCTTCTTAATGATCTGTTCGGCATCCAAGCTCGTGGTGGCTGCGCTTGCGCTGGTCCCTACGGTCACTACCTCCTTGGAGTAGACAAAACTATCTCTTAGCATTAGAGGTCTCATACAAAAGGTGACCATCAACACATTTTGGACCTTAGACTGAAAAATAACTTGAATTATTACTAATATCTTCAAAAGAATTACAGGGTTACAATGGACTGAAGCCAGGATGGACTAGAATCAGCTTCCCATACTACATGCACAAAGATGAGTTTGCATTCATCCTCGACTGCATAGAGTTCGTTGCAGCTTACGGTCGACGATTCCTTCCTCTCTATCACTTCGACTGGGTGACTGGCGACTGGACGTTCAAGAACCGAGCTTTCAAGTATCGCTTCATGAAGGAAGATCTCACATTTGGATCAAGCGATTTTGCTAGTAGCTGCAGAAGGCAGAGAGAAAGAGATGGAAATCAGAAGCGCTTGAAGATCAGTAGACCAGCTAATAGGCTTAGGGTTACTTAGAGAGTGCTCGTCGCATTGTGCTTCGCCTTCCTGAGTACAATCAAGCAATGGTGGTTCCTGAAGACATTGATCCAAGAATGGTCCTTTTCAGACTCTAATGGACCTTGACTATGTTGTATAGCATACATTTGCACATATTTGTAAATAGAAAAATGATATAAACATGTGAAAAAAAAATAGAAATTATAGTGTGGCAGAACAATTCTATGTCCATTTGCTTTCTTGATCAGAGAAATGAAATCAAATTTACAGATAAGAGACTCTTAATGCATCCATGTAATTTGGTTGTTATCAGTAGAACAAACTGATTCTAGTCTTCTTGCAGCCATATGATTACCTACAAGGTTAACCAGCTATCTAAGTTAATACAAAATCATAGATAAGCTAATATATCATTGTAGGAGATCTATCATGCACATACTTATAGTCAGAAAGCTGTGACAGGCTTAATCCCTATTTTTGAATTTCATAGATATTGTTCCTACTACTACATGGGATATGTGTATTAGGTTTGACATCAGTTTCCCCTAACTATCAGCCAGGGTTAACCTTTTTTGGTCGGAATCTAGAGATTAGAGTCCATGCGTGAGAGAAACGTACCTGTATGGGATATTACAGGTGCAGCTGTTCTCTGAGTGCGTTGGAGAGACTGCAATAATAGAATTTTCATTGGATAGATGATTGATAATGAAAAATTGCTATTGAAGCATTTATATCCAGTGTGTTTTTGGGTGAGATATTTTAAAGAAAGAATCCTGAAAATTTTCTTGGATTTCAACTCTTAAGTTGAGATTTTCTAGTTTTCATTCACAATTACTTCTTTTCTTGTAGTTCGTCCCCCCCAACAGTTTGATATCAGAACTAAAACCTACTCTTTTCTTTTACCTTCCACAAAAGCCTAACATCCATCAAATTTTCACAAAACCCTAATTCTCCTTGTCAACTCTAGATCATGTCAAAAAATAAAATTCCAAAAATCCTTTCGAAGAAATTCTGACATGTCATTGTTCTATTCATCCTCTCCTTCAACAGCACATAATCCACGCCACCGCCACCAGCTCCTTAACGTCGCAGCTTCTTCCCTTCGTCTCCTCCGCCTCCCGGTAATGAGGGCTCCTCCACCGCCTCTCAACGATGAAGGTTCCTCTGCTACCGTCGATCTTCGATCCCTCTTCTCCATCGAAGTCCGCCGTCTTAGCTCAGTCTTGATGCACATCTGCTGGGTCTGCGACCACCATCATGGCCAGAGCCAATGAGACCTATACTTGACAGGGTCAAATTGTTTCCAACCCTAGGGAAATGGTGGGGACATTTAGTGAATTAGTTTGTTTTAGTTGGTTAGATCATTTTATCTTAGTTTGCTTTAGTTAGTTGGATCATTATATCTTATTTTATTTTAGTTGGTTATTATAAGAGGCTGGTTTATCTTATCTTAATCTCATATTTGTTGTGGTAGGAGTTATCAAGTTATTGTAGGTCAATATAAAGTCAAAACTGCTTTGTTATTAGTTGAAGATTAATGAAAAATACTTTCTTAAGTTTTTTTTATAGCCAGTGTGCTTTTGAATGAGATGTCCTTGGGAGAGAATCCCGACAATTTTCTTAGATTTCAAACTCTAAGCTGATATTTTCTAGTATTCGTTCTTAACTATCCATTTTCTTGTAGTTCGTCCCCAATCAGAGAGTTAGATGTTAATGGGCGGAATCTTCCAATGTCATTAGGTTCCTGTATCGATTGCAGACCTTGGTGGCACAGAGATTTATTTGAGAATTGAAAACAGTCAAGAAGGCCGCTCATTTGTTGCCATTGCTCCTGTTATGAGATTTGCAGGTCTACCCTTTAACAATACGTTTCACATTTTGAAGAATGTTTTACACGAGAATCATAAATATTTTCGCCATTCAAATCATGCAGCCCACCATAACAAACAGAGAGAAGCCAACTGACACACATATGTTGATAAAGGAAAATATAAAGCAATGGAAGAGGCACTACAAAGATTTAAAGCAGATTGCAGAATCCTTCCACGTTGTTCAGAAGAACACTGTCTCAAGTTCCCTTCTTTCGCTATAATGCAGATTCATAGAAGGGTCAATTGAAATACAAATACGTTGCAGTTGAAGGCTTCATGTATTCTTTTGATTACAGAGCCTAGTTGTGTCTTCTCTGTTCAACATTGATGAGCATAACTGAATTGAGCGTCTCAATTGTAATGTAAGATGTACTTGAGAGCATTACACTATATATATACATATCTACTGCCTATTTTTGGCAGATGAAAGCAATAAGGTTTAACTCTTAATCTCTCAAGCAATTGAAAAAACTGTAACAAAAATGACTCCTTTTCATTGGTAGCAAATGTCTTCAGAAGTTTAGCAGTGAGAGCAAATGTCTCCTCATTTTTTTTTTTTATTTTCATTCTGATAGATCCGCAAATGTCTTCACAATCAAAGTTTAGCAGTGAGAGCAATGTCTTCTCAATTCTTTTTATTTTCATTCTGATAGATCCGTACGTAGTTTGTTTCATATCCCAAGTGAAAATATGCTCATGGACAGGAAAAGAAAAAAAAAAAACTACACAAGCTGCAATTTGTTATAAACGCCATGAGATGTGGGTTTCCATCGGCATGAACCAAAGCAAAAACACTTGAGATTTGACAAGGAAAAAGATGAATGAAGAACACTTGAAAAAACCAGTTTAAGCGAAAGAAGGAAGCAACCTAGGATAGAAGAATATATTACAATTAGGAAGGATTGACAACAAGGATTGTACACCATGATAAATGTTATTCCAATACGTTAGGGTAAATAATACAGAAGTAGACATTTGTCTGTTGGTGCCGTATTCCACGCAAAGATTATCTTACAACAACAAATAAGAATTTTCGTCGCACAGTTCAAGACACACACAATCTCAACTCTATAGAGACAAATTACACAGTTCAAGACAGCTAGGTACCTATTCGCCTTGTGCGGAAGAAAGGTATTGATTTTCTTCGAGAATAACTTCTGTACAAAACTGTCATGGGCTTCTTTGGAAAGATTCCCTACTCGAAAGTAATTCTAATCTTCAATGGCCACGGCATGAAGCACCGAAATAATGTTGCCCAAGTATGCTGTTTCTTTCTTTCTATTAAACAAAACTTTTCTGCAAAAAATGAGTGATTATAGCAGGCTATAGATATCACAGCTATGTGATCGTCATCGACAATAAGCACAGTTTTAGATGAAATTTCCAGGAGACAGCTTTATACCTTCAGTGGAGTATTGAACCTAATCCTTTCCAAGGCATCTGCAACATATATAGAATAGCCACATATGCACCTTCGGGTAGGAGATGATAGCTTGCAGTACCCTCTAAATATATAACATGTATTTGTCCCAAACAAGACTTTCAGGTTGCCTGTGATCCCCAACCCAGATCAGTGTCTTCCTGTGCCTTTCCGGTTCCCAGCAGGAATGAACCAAGCAAAAGATTATTTCCTGAACACTCCTTGAGCACTGGGAAAGTTAAGCTCTGCAAGTAAAAGGGTAGCATTTGCATTTTATGCTTCTTGCAAGCTGAAAATAGTAAGCGAAATCATTTGCAGGCAATTATGAGGTTAATTTGTTTGACGTATTAGATGTATTCCTTTGCAGAAAATTATAAGAGATGCAAATCCATAAACTATGGAAGATGCTGAACTTGTTAAGTTGTCCAAGTACAACTGAAGACATAAAAGTATATTCTCAATAACTGATCCGACTATAATTATAAAGAGTCTTAATGGATTCAGATCAGGCACACCCGACTCCGTACGAAAACCAACCACTCCAGCAACCAACCACTCCAGCTCAGTGAAAACTCTTTACATAGAAACAGAAAAATAGCGAGTCCCTAAGGAAATGTCACAGTCTCCATTTACACTATTAGCGACTTATATGTCCAGTTGTTGCTTCTTTAGGTGATGCTCCTGCTGACACTGGCTCAGCAATGGCTATAATTAGGAACAACCTCCAAAGTATACTAGCTAACAATTTAAATTCACATAACCAATAGTGGTACTCTATAGTTGATTGTGTTAAAAGAATCCTATAGGGTTTCTCACAACATATTGAACCCTACTCCTGAACTCAGTTTGCCAAAATATCCTTCAATTGAAACCAGTTTCTTGCTTCGAGCATCTTAGCATTGCTCTCTACCAGGGAAGAGTTGTATAAGAAAATATTTATCAGCCTTAACTTCTATCTCCTTCAACTTGAAACCCTTGCTGACTCCACTACCAATGGTACTCAGATTCTTGAAGAAAACAATTTGTGTTTCCATCAAGAATTCTTGACATTGTTAGCACATCTCCCATCATATCATATTGCACAGCATCTTTGGGATAACGTCTTTGCGTCAAGATTTTGGAATTCTGCAACCCCCCCCCCCCCACCACCCCCAGAGAGAGAGAGAGAAGAGAAGAGAGAGAGAGAGAGAGTTGTCAACAGTTGAACAATGAAAGAAGATGACAAGTTCCTGAATCAATCAGGTTCGACGAGGAGGTTTGTATCTTTTTTGGCTGGACTGTTAGCATTGGTTTTCTTAATGTCTTTATGGAGGACTATTTGCTTTTCTTTTCAAACTATCTTAAAAGTACTTGTTTCTTCCTTTATGTGTCAATTAGAGTGCTTCTCATATCGTTCGATGATTCACCCACATTTCTAAAATTTCATCTACTAGGAGAATTGATCCATGACTCTTTAATTAGAATGGCTGTTTTCAGATACTTGTTCTTGTAGAATGTACATTCATGGATATCATACATAAATCCTTTGCACCCTATAACAAATTCCATCATCATATCTCTACACTTTGTTGTGGACCGGCCTGTGAGATCAAAGGATGGGGATACCAATCCATTGGATCCATTAACTAGTCTTCAAGGTTCCAAGGCATGGCCCTCGTCAGCTCATAGATGCCCGGATAGGAAGTTTGGCACTAACTTCTAGAGGGTTGACATTATGATGACAGTCTCTCTCACTTAGGTCTAAATTTTTAGCACTTTTGATTTGTGCCTATCCATTTTTTGTAGGAGAAGTGATGCGAACAATGGAACGAAGATATAGCAAATCTTTCATCGTTGGAGAAAACGCGCCAACTCAACATAGACCCAGTAGTTATACTAGCATTAGGGTTCTCAATTTCTATTTCTTATATTTTTGTTTTAGTACAATTGTAGTATGATTACTACTTTACTTTATAATAGGATTACTACTTTACTTTGTAGTAGGATTACTACTTTAGCTTGTAGTAGGATACTATTATGTATTTTTCTCTTTCTTTTAGACTTTTGATTTCTTTTAGGATTAGGATTATGTAATCCCAATACAAGTAGGAGATGCAATTTTATAGCCTATATAAAAGCTCAATTGCATTCACTTTTTTACAATAAAATCAATAAAAATTTGTTATTCTCTTTGTGAGTTGGTTATGAATCTTGAATCCTCTTTCTAATAATGTGGGATGCCTATTAAACTCTGATTAGTGGTGGGATGCCCTAATTAATTTATCATAATTTTATCTCTCCTCTCTCAATCTCTCCACAATAAATTTCTTCTCTAAAAGTGTTGTCAAATCTTTCTCTCGTCACGTCTACTACCTACCTCGACGTTCATTGTTACCTTCTTTCTCACCACGGAAGCCGAGGTCATTCAGGCCTTCTCAACGCTACCAAATCAAAAGAAAACAGATTCGCGCGAGCAAAATTCTGCACCAGAAAGCTTACTTATTTGAGCCATATCTCACTCATCCGAAATTCAATTGTTGGCCCAATGGCCTTCCACTCTAGTTTTGATGATGATCAACACTCATGTAGTTATGTTTACTAATATTCTTGTGTTTCTAAGTTTCAGATCATTAACAGGATATTAGGTTGGTGATTAGCTTCAACAAGATGATTAGAAGCTATTCATGATGATTCCGGTGCCAAAGCTTAAAGATCATACCTTTGCACTTGGAGAATCACGGAGTTTGGACCGAGTCTACTTGAAGATGAAGATCGTCAAGAAGACTTAGGTATCTAGTTTAGAGTTTGTGTTTTAGATCCATATTTGTAAAGCTTAGTTTAGTTGATATGCTCAAGTGCACAAACACACACGTTTCATGATTTGGTTTTTGGTTTTCATGAATAATAGATCAAAACAAGTTTACCTTATACCTATGTATATTAGATATGTTCTAGATATACATACAAGCTTTAAACTTACTAGACAAACTTATTTTGACTATCCTATTCATGTTTTGGAAAATTCTAGTTTGATAAAATACAAGTTTTGTTTTTGATAAAATTGGCAAGACACAAAATGAATTTGATATGATTGATATATGTCTTGAAATTTTTATCACAAGTTTGGTTATCAAAGTAAAATGATAAAACAAGTTTTAGAAAAACATATTTTTAGAAAAACAGTTTTTATTGTGATTAAAACTATTTTTTAGATTTACTGTGAATTTATGGGATTTTTATTGAGTGAAAAGACCTATTTTCAAATCCCGTATCTGTGCAGAACTGAGGACTGGCTGACAGGCCAAGTCGGTCGACCGGACCGGTCGACCGCACCATAGGCCGGTCGACCGGGACGGTCGACCGACGTGCACAAGTCTGTGCACGTTTTGGAGTCTCTGGGACGGTCGACCGGGCGGTCGACCGAGATGAGAGTTCTGCTCTCAGGATGTTTCGGTCGACCGGGCCGGTCGACCGCAGTTGCCCAACGGTCACATTTCTGACCGTTGGCGGTCGACCGGACCGGTCGACCGGCAGTCTGTCAGACTGCCAACTCAGCCTAACGGCTAGTTTTGTATAGGGGCTATATAAACCCCATCTCTTTGGGGATTTTGGCCAAGTTTTTTAAGAGAAAAATTTTCAGTTTTCTGAAGTGTTTAAAAGAGTTTTCAAAAGTTTTAAGTGCAAAAACTTCTCATCTTTATTTATTTTGGGTTTTTGGAAAATCAAAGAAAACTAGGTTTTGGGATTTTTGATTTGGTATTTCATTTTCTATCATATACAAGAGATTTCCCAAGTAGTTTTTCTTTGTTGCTTGTTTCCAAAAACACTTTGATTCCACACTTGAGCTATATCTTCTATCCTAAACTATTTAGGATCTTGTTTTGTGGAAAAAGAAAAAGAAAGAGGTTTGTGGTTGAAATATACCACTTGTTGTAAACCCTTGATTTCTTGAGTTGCTCCCTCTTTGGTAGAGGTGGAGATTGTTGTATTGGGTTATTGGTTTGCTCCCTCTTCGGTAGAGGTGGAGTTTGGTTGTGAGCCTCTTCGATAGAGGTGTGTGGATTGGTTGTTGTATTGGCTACGGGCCTAACCCCTCGGTTGCGAGGAGGTTGTTGTTGAGAGAGGAGTTTGGTACTCCTAGAGTTGTAAGAAATCCTCTTTGGTAGAGGTTCCCTCGGTGGGAGTTGAGATAGTGGAAATCCTACACGGTGGTGTAGGCGGGGATGTAGAGCAAGGTGCTCGAACCTCGAAACAAATCTTGGTGTTTGCGTTTTGATCCATTGTCTCTTTAACTCTCTCTCATTTATATTGTGCAAAGCATCATACTTCATATCATCATATTTGCTTGTATTGAGCATAACTCATATTGCCATATCATATTGCTTGTGTTGCCTTGCATTATTTTATATTGCTATATCCTTTATTGCTTGGCTTGATTGTGTGTGCACATTGCTTGGATTGCTTGTGTGTGTGTGCCTAACTTATACTCATCCAACAAGAGCTTCACATAGCGCCTCAACCCATATCAAGGGGAATCAAGAGGAGTTTAGTCCAGAGCCTCGCAAGAGGAATTCGGCTACACTTGTTGTATTGTATTAGTTTGTGCATAATTTGCATTAGCTTCCGCATTTAGCGCACTTAGTTTGCATTTAGTTTCCTAGATTAGCATTCACACCTATTCACCCCCCCTCTAGGTGTTTTTTCAATTGGTATCAGAGCTAGTGCTCCTGATACTTAGGCTTAACATCCTAGGAGTGAGATCCATTTGCTTGCTAATCTCATTTGCATTTGCTTGTTTGCACACATCTAGTTTATACCATGGACTTCATGACCCACCTAGCTATGATCCTTCCAACATTGATATTTGGAAGTATAGGATGTCCATGTACCTAAAAACCCTAGGTTTGCATGTCTTCCTTGCCGCCATCAAGAGATGTTATCTTGGTGATGGTAATCATATAGGGGCCAATGCACAAGCCCTAGAGGCCATTAGAAGCACTTTACCTAAAGAATATCTTTTACGTGTTTCTAATCTTGATTCCGCTTTTACAGTGTGGAACAAGTTCACAACAACTACCAACACCTCCAAGCTTCAAGTCCAAATCCAACAAGAAAGGAATCTAGTGGAGAATCTGAGCCACAACAATGCTATATGGTCCAAGGGAATGACTCCCTTGAGGTACATTCGGAACCCCACTTAGATAGTGATGATGATGCTAGTTCTTCTAGTAATGATATTGTTGATCCCCATGCTCTAAATGAAGAACTTTCAATAGTATATGAAAAGTTAATTGAAAAATATAAGATTTTGAAAAAGAAAAGTCTAGAAATTGAAAAAGAAAATAAGTGTTTGCATGCTAGACTTGACAATGTTTTGCAAGAGAAGGTTGAGGTCTATAATGAAAGGGATTCATTGAGATCTCAATTAGAACTTGCACTTAAAGAAAATGAATTTTTAAAGTCTAAAAATGATTGCCATGCTATTTTAAAGGAAAATGAAAACTTGTCTTCTAGAGTTGATTTTGTTTTAAAAGAGAATGTTGTTTTGAAAAACAAAATCATTTCTATTTCCAATGATTTAAATGTTTGCTTAGAGAAAAATATTGTTTTGCAAAATAAGATTGATTCTCATGTTTGCCATGCTAGGGTAGTTTCACCTAAATCACCCATTGCATGTTCCACTTCTTCTATGCTCGAAAATGATATAAATTTGTTAAAGAAGAAAATGGATTGTTTGGGCTCCACTATGAGCCAATGTGCCATGAACCACACACGCTTGGAAACCTTGGTTCGAAAGAAACAAGTTCCATCCTTTATGCATGCACACCCTTCACGGCATACACATGCTCCTCACGGACACACCCATCACCATATGTATGCTCATGTGTACTCATGTACACATTGTGAACGTAAGGGCCACCTTGCTAAATTTTGTTATGATAGATTACATACTCCTAATTTAGCAAAGAATTTGTTTGGGTTAGAGAAGGGACTAACCCCATGGACCCAAAAGAGTATGGGTACCAAAGACCACCACCCCTAAAGTTTTTGATGTAGGTGTGGGCTCTCACATGACGTGAGAGTGTTAGCACCTTGGAGTGGATGCGTTCCGTACTAAAAGGAAATCATATGGATGCATCACTTTCAAGGGAAGTTTTGGTGGAGATGACCACCATGTTTTGGAGACAAGGAAAGTTGCTTCTTCGGTTTTGGTAACAATCCTTTACTCCCATTTATTGTTTACATGCTTTCTATTTCATTGCTTATAGCATGTTTTGATGTTTTATAGCATGTTTCATTGTCTATGGATTAGTATGTTCATTCCATGTTTATTAGATCCTTGACATACATGTATAGTATTTGAGACACACATGCTTAATTGATTCACATTTAGTGTTCTCACCGTTTGTTTAGCTATAATGTACATCATGAATCTATTGCATGTGAATTTACATAGTAATCATGTTTTAGTTCTTATGATGTTGATTTCTAACTTGTTTTGATACTCCTTGTGGTTATGACATGTTTAAATGTGGATTTTGTCAAAACTTGTGTTATACATGTACAAATAGTGAGTTACATTTGTTTTATATGCAATTGAACTTCATGCTCATTTGTATTCACTTTATGTACATGCATGAGCTAGTTTTGATGATTCGTTCATTTATACTTGTTATACCTATTTGCATGTATATGTAGTTTAAAATTCAAATAAAAGAATTTTGATGAATTTTGCATGTGTTTTAGTTAGAAATATGGTATTCGTGTTTGTTTTGATGCTCAATGACTTGATTACATGTTTAAGTGTTAGTTTTCATTAAGACTAGGAATTATACTTGTACATATAGTGGGCCACAAATAAATCTATGTATGTTTGGGCTTGATTGCATATTTGTACCCATTAGATGTGCTAGTATAGTCTAGTTTTGATGATTTATACATTTCAAACTTGTATTCCATTTTTGGATTTGTTTTATGATTGTGTATTTCACTTCATGTATATGTTTGTATTGCCAAACTTTAAGATATACATGTATACCCCTTGAGTCATTTGCCCTTCATGCAAATCTATATTATGGACTCAAAGTGTGTTTAAGGGATATGTATGTATACTTCTTGTGTTGACAAATCATACATATACCTTGAAATGAAAATTGTTTTGATGAAAATTTAGCCTTACATGTTTTCATGTTTATGTGTCAATATTTAACTTCATGTATATGTCCATCTTATCCAAACTATTGACTATACATGAGTATCCTTTTTGAGCCACGTGCCTTAATGCATATATCTTGTAGACTCTTTATGTTTTGGATATGTATGTATACATTAGTTTGTATTAGACATACATATGCCTTGAAGATTAGATAGTTTTGATGATTTCGTGTTTTAAGGATTAATTGAGCTTAATGAAAATATTTTTCATGATTATGATCTTCACATATTATTTGTACACTCATATCTATTGCTCATGTTTTGTTTCTCATGAGTTATGCTTTATTGGTTAGAGTGATGATTATCATGTGAATTTTATTTTTGTTTTATTCCTTACTTGAAGGATTTCGTGCTAGTTAACAAGTTTTCCATTTAACTAGTTGCGGTGTTCTTCATCTTGGTAGTAATTTTCAAACAAAACTACATTTTCAAATCTATCTTTGAAAACCCCTACCATCTAAGGGCGGTAGGATGGGAGATCATGTTCATGTATGCCCTAAATTGAAAATCTTTAAAACTTGAATTATGATTGGGTGGTAGATAATATGATGTATACACTTGAACTTATTGTTATGTCAATTGGTATCATTGAACTCTTTCAATTGGTATCATTTTGATCTTCTTGTATACTCATATATGTTTTGTATGTATGTATGCTTTAAATTCCAAGTATATCAATTTCTATTGGTATCTATCTTTCATACATATATATGTTTGTGTTTATGCTAGTGCTTGAGTTTCAATTTTGTTTAAATTGATTACTTTTAAATTGTTATCAAGACTATGCATGTCTTTAGTTTGTTTTTCAAAAAAGGGGAGAAAATTTGATTTTGTATTTCAATTGGTATTTGTACTCCCACTCTTTATGATTAAAAGTTGTTATTTTGAACATATGATATCAACATCAAATTTGTTTATATATTTTCAAAATGAAATATATTCTTACAATTGGTATCAAATTTGTGTTTAGACATTCAAAATTTGTTATGTTGTTTTACAATTGGTAATTTGTTATGTTTAATTATAATTGGTATTTTCAAAATTTTGTTTAAAGAAAATATTCAAAGTTTTGATTTGTATTTCCTATATGCAAGGAGAGCTTAACATCTCTCTTACATATAGATTCATGTTAAGTATATTATAAATTGAGGAGCTTGACAACTCTTCTTTATATGATATACGTGTGTAGGGGGAGCTTCACATCTCCTCTTATGCATTACATAATATGTGTTATGTGAATTGGGGCTTGTCATCCCTTCTTCATGTAATGCATATGTGTAGGGAAGCTAACTTAGCATCTTCCTCTTCATGAATGTATATACATATAACATATATTGATCCTTGTTTATTGGTATCAAGATGCTTCATTGACATATTTTCAATCGATATCATGTTTTTAAAGTCACCTCTTATTGACTTTGTTTTTTGTTTTAGACAAAAGGGGGAGAACATTGTTTGCATTGTTTTGATTGACAAAAGGGGGAAGAAAGATTTTTACCCCTCATTTTATCTATGGTTTTGATTGTTTACCCCTTTGTTGTTTGTTGATGATTGACAAAAGTATTTATTTTTATATGCATATATTATGTTTTAATATATCAAGAATATTAAGTTTAATTGTTTATAAGTTTAATTGATATCCAAAGCTTGCTTTGGAATTGTTGTAATTGGGTATCTAGAGTTTATATATGCTTCTTTATGTTTTTGCATATATTGAGTTCATGCATAAGCAAATAAACAATAAGATATGAAAAATTGTATGTCTCTTGTTTAGAATCATAAGCTTTCATTGCATATTTATTTATTCATTTGTTATGCATGAGTTAAGGGGGAGCTTCCTTGAAGCTTATCTTTAATCCATGCATATATAACTCCATGATTTTGTCATCATCAAAAGGGGAGATTGTTGGCCCAATGGCCTTCCACTCTAGTTTTGATGATGATCAACACTCATGTAGTTATGTTTACTAATATTCTTGTGTTTCTAAGTTTCAGATCATTAACAGGATATTAGGTTGGTGATTAGCTTCAACAAGATGATTAGAAGCTATTCATGATGATTCCGGTGCCAAAGCTTAAAGATCATACCTTTGCACTTGGAGAATCACGGAGTTTGGACCGAGTCTACTTGAAGATGAAGATCGTCAAGAAGACTTAGGTATCTAATTTAGAGTTTGTGTTTTAGATCCATATTTGTAAAGCTTAGTTTTAGTTGATATGCTCAAGTGCACAAACACACACTTTTCATGATTTGATTTTTGGTTTTCATGAATAATAGATCAAAACAAGTTTACCTTATACCTATGTATATTAGATATGTTCTAGATATACATACAAGCTTTAAACTTGCTAGACAAACTTATTTTGACTATCCTATTCATGTTTTGGAAAATTCTAGTTTGATAAAATACAAGTTTTGTTTTTGATAAAATTGGCAAGACACAAAAAATGAATTTTGATATGATTGATATATGTCTTGAAATTTTTATCACAAGTTTGGTTATCAAAGTAAAATGATAAAACAAGTTTTAGAAAAACATATTTTTAGAAAAACAGTTTTTTTGTGATTAAAACTATTTTTTAGATTTACTGTGAATTTATGGGATTTTTATTGAGTGAAAAGACCTATTTTCAAATCCCGTATCTGTGCAGAACTGAGGACTGGCTGACAGGCCAAGTCGGTCGACCGGACCGGTCGACCGCACCATAGGCCGGTCGACCGGGACGGTCGACCGACGTGCACAAGTCTGTGCACGTTTTGGAGTCTCTGGGACGGTCGACCGGGCCGGTCGACCGAGATGAGAGTTCTGCTCTCAGGATGTTTCGGTCGACCGGGCCGGTCGACCGCAGTTGCCCAACGGTCACATTTCTGACCGTTGGCGGTCGACCGGACCGGTCGACCGGCAGTCTGTCAGACTGCCAACTCAGCCTAACGGCTAGTTTTGTATAGGGGCTATATAAACCCCATCTCTTTGGGGATTTTGGCCAATTTTTTAAGAGAAAAATTTTCAGTTTTCTGAAGTGTTTAAAAGAGTTTTCAAAAGAGTTTTAAGTGCAAAAACTTCTCATCTTTATTTATTTTGGGTTTTTGGAAATCAAAGAAAACTAGGTTTTGGGATTTTTGATTTGGTATTTCATTTTCTATCATATACAAGAGATTTCCCAAGTAGTTTTTCTTTGTTGCTTGTTTCCAAAACACTTTGATTCCACACTTGAGCTATATCTTCTATCCTAAACTATTTAGGATCTTGTTTTGTGGAAAAAGAAAAGGAAAGAGGTTTGTGGTTGAAATATACCACTTGTTGTAAACCCTTGATTTCTTGAGTTGCTCCCTCTTTGGTAGAGGTGGAGATTGTTGTATTGGGTTATTGGTTTGCTCCCTCTTCGGTAGAGGTGGATTTTGGTTTGAGCCTCTTCGGTAGAGGTGTGTGGATTGGTTGTTGTATTGGCTACGGGCCTAACCCCTCGGTTGCGAGGAGGTTGTTGTTGAGAGAGGAGTTTGGTACTCCTAGAGTTGTAAGAAATCCTCTTTGGTAGAGGTTCCCTCGGTGGGAGTTGAGATAGTGGAAATCCTACACGGTGGTGTAGGCGGGGATGTAGAGCAAGGTGCTCGAACCTCGAAACAAATCTTGGTGTTTGCGTTTTGATCCATTGTCTCTCTAACTCTCTCTCATTTATATTGTGCAAAGTATCATACTTCATATCATCATATTTGCTTGTATTGAGCATAACTCATATTGCCATATCATATTGCTTGTGTTGCCTTGCATTATTTTATATTGCTATATCTTTTATTGCTTGGCTTGATTGTGTGTGCACATTACTTGGATTGCTTGTGTGTGTGTGCCTAACTTATACTCATCCAACAAGAGCTTCACATAGCGCCTCAACCCATATCAAGGGGAATCAAGAGGAGTTTAGTCCAGAGCCTCGCAAGAGGAATTCGGCTACACTTGTTGTATTGTATTAGTTTGTGCATAATTTGCATTAGCTTCCGCATTTAGCGCACTTAGTTTGCATTTAGTTTCCTAGATTAGCATTCACCCTATTCACCCCCCCTCTAGGTGTTTTTTCACAAATCACGCACCGTTTGAAGCGTTAAATTCGTGACAAAAAAGGACTACACTACTGAAGAATTTCAAAGTAAGAAAACAGAGAAAACCAGATTTATCTCATAGGTAATTCAATAGGTACTATTCCAATCCTTAAACTGTTTATTTACAAGTCGAATATTTATCTCTACTTATTATCAATTTTGATCTATTGTCCACTTTAAATTGCAAGTATGTTCTGCTTCTTTTTTGTAGTTGCTTGACTTTTTTATTGATAATAGAATTTGTTACCTACATCATAACAATATTTAATTAGTGCTTTAATATTTAAATTGATTTAATACATGCATGTTAAAGAAACATAGCTAATATTAATTATTTTAAGCTTTCCTACCAACAATCGTTCTTATTGGTGAAACGTTTAATTGAGTTATTTTATCTATTGTTTCTGCACACGTACATGTTTCACATCAAAGACTTAGATGATGATTATGGCTCACTCACTCATGTTGGCTTGGCCTAGGATCTGGATCAATTCACAGGTTTTTTTTCAGGTTAACAGTGAATGATAAAAACTTGGTTTCATGCATCATTAGTGATTTGAGTTTTGCTCCATGGCCCATAAAAACCACTTAGATGATGATTGGATTATGCCATATAAGTAAATCAAACCCGATCTAACAACTGCTCACATTTCGCTCATCCCAAGACTCACTCGTAGGCACCTCCAGGATGTAGCAAACACTTTCAACAACAAAAAGCGTGTATATAACCTAGCAGAAAGAGGAAAAAACCAAACATATACATAAAGTTCCTCTTCTTATGTCAATAAACTCAATACAACATGATGGCAACAACAAAGAAATGTAAATGCATTGTTTTAGGTACCATTAGAGGACTACTTGATGTAAAACGGGAGGATCGCAATCACATTCAAACTAAAAATTGAAGAAATAGAGTTTTGAAAGAAGAAATAGACAAGAGAATAAGGTTTAGAGAAAAAAGGGAGATAAATGTTGGGCTTCGCCCCCCTTGCGCGGGCTCACACCACTTACACCACGGGTTTTACACCCAATACTCAAGAGCACTCTCAAGAGAATTTAACTGAAATGTTTTTAATTATTTATTGTCCATCTTATTCATTGAGTTAAGCCACTTTATATAGGCTCTTACAAAGTGAACTTTCCCATCACAACTAATATGAGAGTAAATTTCAATAAAAGAAACTAAACTCAGAAATAAGCTAAGACATAGAGTCATCTAAGAATTGGTGATGTCATCATCAATCCTCCCGCGTGGAAGAAACTCGACCCTGTCAAGTGAGGAGTCCTCTCACGAAGCATCTCAATCGGGCCAAAGTGATGGTCATTGCAGTAGCACTGATGCGTCATGGCTGACGCAGGGTAGTGGAAGTGAAAATGGAGAAGAAAATATTGAAGAAGATTGGAATCAGAAGCTCTAATACCAACTGATGTAAAACGAGAGAATTGCAATCACCTTCAAACTAAAAATTAAAGAAATAAGGTTTTAAAAGAAGAAATAAAAAAGAGATTAAGGTTTAGAGAGAAGAACTGGATAAAAGTTGGGCTTCGCACCCCTTACACCAGGTGTTTTTACACCCCAATACTCAAGAGAAAAATCAAGAGAATTTAACTAGAAAGTTTTTAATTATTCATTATCCATCTTATTCATTGAGTTGAATCTCTTTCTATAGGCTCTTATAAAGTGAACTTCCCCATCACAACTGATGTGGGAATAAATTTCAATAAAAGAAACAACTAAACTCAAAGAAAATAATTTAAGGCATAGAGTCATCTAAGAACTGGTGATGTCCTCATCACTATTGCTTCCATGAAAGTAACTCCTTCCAATTTTTTTAAGTTTTAATTACCTAGGTCAGGCATTCTGCTACATCACTTGATGCTTTGACATGTAGCTAGGTTCAACCATATAATCTTTTTGTATTAAATAGAAGTTCCTCAAGTTTTTTTTCAATTTACTGAATTCAAGTTAATCCAAATACGAGACCAATCAAGCAAATCTTTAAGCACAATAATCATTATTTCTTTCCTTTTAGAGCATACAAAATCATTCATTAAATTGACGCCATATAGTTCTGGAACCTAAATGAGAGGACAGAAAGGTTTCATATATAGTATGCACTGCAGCAAATTCATTGTGCAAGGAAAATATTTATTGATGCGAAAAGA
This sequence comes from Agave tequilana, assembly GCA_038442645.1. NCBI lineage: Eukaryota > Viridiplantae > Streptophyta > Magnoliopsida > Asparagales > Asparagaceae > Agave > Agave tequilana. The sequence goes on along the minus strand of JAVJIF010008185.1, from coordinate 6,284 downwards.
ATGATTGGCAGGGAAGGCATTTAAACAACATATCGAGAATATATTAGATGAACCCATTAAAAAAAGTGGTCTGCCATCAGTGGCTGTGGTTTTTCTGTGTCTTCTTCAATCTGCAAAGAAACTTCATCTCTGATCTCCTGCATCCTTTTGTCCAAAATACTATCAATTAACTTCCATGTTTTATCACTAATAATCTGTGTTTGTATCAATTTAAAAGTGAGAGAAATAAGTGTGAGCACTTTCAAGCTATCAATAATTGTCAATGTTGATATTGGTACGTACCTCCATTGGTCAGGGTGCCCCAAATGTACAGAACCCAGCATTTCCTGGTGCAAAAGTAACCCGCCCCGGAAGAGAGACCCCATGAATTCCCCATCTTCCAGCATAGGTCGGTGCCCCATATTCATCAACAGGATGTACTGTTAGCTGAGAAAGTCACCATAAAGTATAAATGGACGTAAGGAACGAAACCATGAGAACAGAAAGATCTCAATATTCTTCCACGTTGCACATCATTATTGTTATCCAAACAAACTTAAACGTTGGCAGGACAGATCATACGGAACAAAAGAATAATAACAAAGGTACAACAAGCCATTAAGCGGGGCTCCACGACTCCGTCAAAACCGTTTACCATAGGATACAGGGTATGGCATGCATGCAACATAACAACTAGATGTGTTTACAGAATTGGATCTACTTGACAGGTTTACCCCCTACATCTATAACATCAGAACAAATTTTAAAAGTCGCTAGTTTGTCATAACCGACGTGTGGTACCATAGCATACAAGGTATGCATGCATGCAATGCCGCAACTAGATGTGTTTAACAAATTGGGGAAACTTGACAAGTTACCCCCTACATCTATAACATCAGAATAAACTTTCAAATTCACCAGCTTGTCACAATCAATGCATGTTACAACTTACAAGCACAGCCAAACAATATTAACAAACACAAACTGCAAGCCCCGGAAGGCTGGAATGTTCTCTCTTTTTCACCGAACCAACCCAAGCAACCCCCAACCCACCCACCCACCGGGCGTGAGAAAAAGACAAAAGAAAAAGAAAAAATAACCACCCCCCATGTATCTAAACATTTAAACCATCCTTCAAGCTAAATTCGAAGTCTCTGATGCCACATGAATGTGAATCAGCTTGCCAGTTTTCTGGTGATGATATTTTTAGAATATAAAAATATTACCTTCAACTCTCATTACAACTTGAAGTTTTGGTGGACCAGCATGGGCTTTAATATAGTATCACAGCAACTCGAGTTCAAATTCCACCGGATGAGCATTTAAAAAGTTAACCAAAAAAATATTGTTGCAAAAAGTCCAAGCTTCACCTATGGAAAGGTCGTTTGACCTGTCAGAATATAAACATCTTACCCTCAATCCTCACAACTATGGAGTTTTGGAAAGTTGCCCTGTTACAAACTCGCTACACACATTGGAAGAACTACTTATTTTTCCTTTCTTTTTTTAAGCGCAGTTATGGGATCTTAAACCAACACCAACATACTTTTGCAAGTTGGCTTTGAGAAATACATAGATGTTTTATTCCTTGTGAAATCTAGACAAGTAAGAACTATATCTTTAATTTATAGGTATGACAGAGAAGACCTGTGTTCATCCGCATATCCAAGAATCCATGTAGAGCAAAGGACTAACCATTCTAAGGGAAAACTTAATAGAGGTTAATTGGCTGGTGAAACAAGGCTATAAAGAAAACCCTATCCGCCCCGCTTCCCAAAATACATAAAAAACGTAGTCGCGACGAGAGTCAGCGACGTATATACGCGAGAAATATCCCACGTATACACACTAAGCCTAAAGTAATCTGAACAAGTTATAAAATCTATTATAATAAATCAATATCACTGCAATATAATATATAAATATCTAACACAATGATAGTAAATGAATAAAGAAAAAAATGGCAACTAAAATAAAAACTGAATCTGATATATCGAGAATCAGAAAATAACAGGAAGGGAAGAGATAAGAATACAGGAATCTGGTAGAGACAAACCCAGACTCCTCGCAATATATATGGGCTCATCCAACACCTGAAAAAAAGAAACAAAGCGTCCAATCTGGACGTGCAAATCCAGGGTCGTCAGAAGCAACCTAATGAATGTGTAAAAATAAACTGAAAAGTGCATGTGTATATAACATGTGAGCAAATAAAAAAAATATATGTACTAGAATAAGAAATGGTACGAATAAAGTAAATAAACAGTAATGTGAATAGCACACAGTAAAGTATGTGTCCAGCCAGTCAATAGATCGAATCAAGTCACAGCCTAAGCTATTCCAATACTAGGCCTAAGCTAACAGCGACAAACTACCAACACATGAAATGACGCTGATAAATATTCATATCAAATGAATAAATAAGGTGGACATTCACTGATGACTTATGAAGTGATGCAGGTAATCATACTAGTAAAATATATTAGACAGCCACATGAAATAATACAAGTACATATAGACGCCTACTGACAACAGTAAATAAGAAAATACACAAAAACAAACACTCACAAATATCATCTCAGTAAATTTTAGTAGCATAGTCCGAATCAATATTCCGCAGTAATCATGTAGATGAATTTAATTACATGCGGGAATGGATAAACATATTACAAAAAGTATGTGTAAATAATTTATGAAAACTATAAAATTTCTAAATACTAGAAAACTAGCTTAATCATTTAAATCACCTTTATAGCATGATTACATAACTAAATAAAATCATTTATCACAAAATTCTTATTTAACTGAAGAAGGAAAGAACACTCACCTGAATCGATCACAAGTCCAAGGCACTGAATCTAAGAATCCCAATATCTATATAATTCATACCAATAGAAATTGTTAGAATTTTTAAAAGGATGTTCTACTTGGGAGTTATAAGGAGTTTTAATCTTGATTAATTGGTTTAGGGGTTGAGATTATGGTCCTCTGGATTACATGAATTTAGTAGGCTTAATTTAAATTAATTTATAATTTTTGTTAGATTTTTAAAGATTTTATAACAATAAAATCCCTTAACGGGTCTGAATTTGCCATTAAAGAAAATGAGTTTAAAGTGGGTGGTTTAAGTTAATTTATATTGCTATTTGTCTAAAATTTTTACGATAAAAAGCAGAAGTATTGTAGACTATTGTTTATACTTTTCTCCATTTTTGATATTTTTAACTAATTATTTTAATTATTTTTCTACAGGTTAATGGGTCTGGATTTTCGGTTTTGCCATGTGGGTCTGGGTCCAAGAGATGCAGGCCACCTGAATTTAAATTTTAAGGACGAAATTTTCTTGTTAGGTGGGTAGATTGTAATATCCTATTTGAATATTACCCCAAAAAATAAATCATAATAATAAAATGGTAACTTATTGCAGGCGCTGGGGATAGAACCCGAGTCCAAAACAAGGGAGAGGTGAGAGTAGACCATAATGCCACATTGGTGTGTAATCTAAAATCACTCAAATTTAAATTTAAACCTAATAAGTTAGTCAACCCACATTTTCAAATCTAAACCGAATTTTCCGTGAGATTTTTAGCAACCTTCAATCCTTATCTAAACTACTATATCAAGCATTTTAAACCTAAGTGAAATTCAGATTTTACAATCTCTAATAATCAATATAAAACCTGAACATTTTCTTCTTTCTTCTACCTCAAGAGAAAACCCCAACCTAAACTCTTCTCTTCCTTCCTCGATTGGATCGTAAACGAACGAGATCTCAAAGTGCAGAGATTGAGGAGCGGGTTAGGGAATCAATCCAAGTAATCAGTTTTTCATAATTAATTGATACAAATAGTTCATTCAATATCATGTTTATACAATGATCATCCATGAATTTTTATACATCAAAATCTAACTCAATACATGTGATAGTGTACAAATACATATCTTAATTTACACATTTTTTTTAGAATTTTTACAATCAAAGATTTCAACAAAAAAAAGAAGGAATTGTCATGCTCTCAGCGGCCGAGAGCATGCTTGCACAGACCCAGCGGGTCTGTGCAGGGTCTGCACCCTGGCCAGGGTGCAGACCCACACCCGGGCCAAGGCTTTTGCAGCCCAGGCTGCGCAGTGGGCTAGTCCAGCACACTACGCAGCAACCACAACCCAAAAAAAAATTTTCAGGACCAGACCAGGCCTCGCCCGGGACTGGACTGGCCGAGCCTGGCCGGGTCTGGGCTGCACAGGGCAGGCCCTGTGCACAATTCCAAAAAAAATCCAGTATCCAGGCCCGCTGGCCTGCATCCCAGCGCAACCTACATGGGCGCATCTCCTGGATCTATACCACATGGCAAATCCGACCCAACTGAGAAATTCAAACCCATTAACCTGTAGGAAAATAATTAAAAAAATTAGTTAAAATATCAAAAAAAATAGAGAAAATATAAATAACAGACTACAATACTTCTACAAATTACAATAAAAATTTCCAAGGAATAGCAACATAAATTAAATCAAATCACCCCCTTTAAAGTCAGTTTTTCTTAATGGTAAATTCAGACATGTTAAGGATTTAATATTATAAAGCCTATTAAAAATTCAATAAAAAATTGGTTAAATTAAACCTATTAATTTCATGTAAAACAGAGGACCATATTCTCAATCTTAAGCTAATAAATCAAGATATAAAAACCCTTTATACACCAAAGTAGAATGTTCTTTTAAAAAAATCCTAACAATTTCTATTGGAATAATTTATATAGATTTATCGGGATCCTAGTATTTCAGTGCTTTGAATTTGTGATCAAGCTCAGGTGAGTGTTCTTTTCCTCTTTCAGTTAAACAAAAATTTTGCGATAATGATTTTATTTTGTTATGTAATTGTGCTACTAAAATTTACTAAGATGATATTTGTGAGTATTTATTCTCATATATTTTCTTGTTTACGATTGTCAATAACTATTTGTCTTACTTGTATCATTTCATGTGACCATCTGATATATTGTACCAGTATGTTTACCTATATTCCTTCATGAGACATCATTGAGTGCTAACCTATTTATTTAGTTGATCTATGTCATTTCATGTGTAGTCATCTACCATTGTTGATTCATGACTAGTTGTCGTATACCTTAGATCAGATTTGATCTTGTAATTGACCTAGTTGCGAGAAATCTTAGAACATAAATTGATTGATCTTGAGATTGATTGGTTCGTGATTGATGTTAAAGGTTCATATTTGTAGATAAATAGTATATTTATTTGAGGTAGTTATCGGACATTTATTTTTGATGATATTTCAAACGAAAATTCATTTGGACAATAAGGACGGATTAAATAAGATGTTACCTTAAATTGATTTCTTTTGATGCTTGGATTTATAAATGGACTTAGAGTTCAACTTGGGATTTACGTGGGATCTCTATTCGTATTTAGACTCGATTGAGTTGGAGTTGATCTTGAGTTGAGGAGTAGGCGTAAATTGGTTTGACCTGACCTAGTACATGTATATATACCTAATTGACTAGTTACTTGAATTTCTGGATCTTATATTTGAAGTAAGAGAAGTGAGAGTGTATGATGATCTTAATCAGATTGGATAGCGATGATTTGTTAGTTATAGATGAGTATGTATATTTGGATATATCGATGACTTTGAGGATTTGAGTTGATTATATACTTTACCCGAATTATTCTATTCATGCTAGTAGGTCATTACTCATTCTGAATATCATGATTTACCTGAGAAATATTGTTATACGGTAACAACACCCTCATGTTATACTTGTTACATGTCCTGTTATACTGGTATCCTATTCACTGACATAATATATCTTGTTATACCGATATCCTAATTACACATGTTGATATTGTTACCATGACTATCACCGAGTTATCCCAGTAACTAAAGTAGCATGTGCATTAAATAATCTTGATATACTATAACATGATATTAAACAACTCACGCTGGGATTGAAAAATTGATGGAGACAGTGTCTGTATTTTAAGTGGACCTAAGATATAAGTTTGCAATCGAAAGCGGGTTCTGATGCAGGGTTCCCGGGGGGGTGACTGACACCCGTCCTGTTCTTGTTCATATTATACATGTTACCTGACTTGTTTATACATGTTACTGATTATCTCTAAAACTGCATATTTCATATCACATCTTCACATTTATTTAATATTAAATTCTGCTAATAATACTTCTCTTGTATGTTTTCTAGGTCCATGATATGAATGAAGAAGAAGACCCTAAATCACAATTTAATTGGTGATTAAAAGTCTAGATAATAGCCATTGACTTT